>JAMFTG010001875.1:0-5000 GCA_023974075.1 Chaenocephalus aceratus
AGAAGGACATACTGAGGAGAGAAGGACACCACTGAGGACAGAAGGGACACACTGAGGACAGAAGGACACACTGAGGAGAGAAGGACACACTGAGGACAGAAGGACACACTGAGGACAGGACAGAACAGGACACACTGAGGACATTACAGGATACACACTGAGGACAGAAGGACACACTGAGGACCATAACAGGACACACACTGAGGACAGAAGGACACACTGAGGACATACAGGGACACACCACTGAGGACAGAAGGACACACTGAGGACATAACAGGACACACACTGAGGACAGAAGGACACACACTGAGGACAGAAGGACACACTGAGGACACACTGAAGACAGAAGGACACACTGAGGACAGAACAGGACACACTGAGGACATTACAGGACACACTGAGGACAGAACAGGATACACTGAGGGACAGAACAGACACACACTGAGGACATAACAGGACACACACTTGAGGACAGAAGGACACACTGAGGACAGAAGGACACACTGAGGACATAACAGGACACACACTGAGGACAGAAGGACACACTGAGGACAGAAGGACACACTGAGGACAGAAGGACACACTGAGGACAACATCCGAGTTACTTCTACTTTTACTCAAGTACAAGATATGTGTACTTCTACATATATATGTATTTGTGTGTACTTGTACACAGAGTGTGTATGTACTTGTACAGTGTGTATGTGTACTTGTACAGAGTGTATATTATAATGTACTTGTCACAGAGTGTGTATGTACTGTTGTACACTGTGAGTGTGTAGTATTATTATTATTATTATATGTACTCACCCTCATCTGATGGTTTTCCACCCAGAACACGTGGGGCTGTTTGTATGTACTTGTACACAGAGTATATATATAAGTACTCACCCTCTGGTGGTTTTCCACCCAGAACACGTGGGGCTGTTTGAATGTACTTGTACACAGAGTAAATATTAGTACTCACCCTCTGGTGGTTTTCCACCCAGAACACGTGGGGCTGTTTGTATGTACTTGTACACAGAGTATATATAAGTACTCACCCTCCTCTGATGGTTTTCCACCCAGAACACGTGGGGCTGTTTGTATGTACTTGTACACAGAGTATATATAAGTACTCACCCTCCTCTGGTGGTTTTCCACCCAGAACACGTGGGGCTGTTTGTATGTACTTGTACACAGAGTATATATAAGTACTCACCCTCCTCTGATGGTTTTCCACCCAGAACACGTGGGGCTGTTTGTGTCTCAGCACGCCGCTCTTCACCACCAGCAGTTTCCGGTCTCCTCTCCTCTTCAGACCCGGGCCGAGGAGCACCTTCTCCGGCTTCAGGGGTTCGGTGAGAGAGAGGGTCTCCTGGACCTCCAGGCTGAACTCATCTCCCGGAACCAGAACCTGGCCCACCTTCTCTCTCAGACCCGAAAACATGGTGATGCACTGCGAGGCTGAGCGACAGACCGATATCAGTGTGACACAGAGGGAACAGGAAGCTGTGCTACCGGAACCGTTATTTATTTTATTTATATTTGTTTTAACATCACATCTCCTGCCTCAGGGTTTAGATAAACATGAAGAACTGTATAACGCGTTAAATGTTAATTATATAAATAATATTTATTTTACTTAAAAGGTTTTATTGCATTGTTTCTGAGCGACGGACTCATATCACTGTGACACACCCAGAACTTTTCTTTATTCTGTTTTAAATGTTTCCATTTTCTATATATTCAAACTTTCTAAATTACTTTTCACTTTTTGTATGTTTTTTAAATGCTTTATTCATTTTTTATGATGTTTAATATCTGATGATTTCTCCACCGTCACTTCCGGTTGTTGTCCAGCAGAGGGCGCTGTTGACTGACAGATTTCACTCATGGCCCCTTTCAGTGTCAGGGCAGCAGCAGCAAGAGGAGAGGCTTTTCACAATAAAAGACTCACTTTTAAATCAGACTGATTATGGCTCAGTTGGCTGGGCTGATTTAAGGGAGGTTTTTCAAAATAAGAGCCTCCTCTGTGATAAAGACTGGTTCTGTTTCTCAGACTCATTAGAGTGAGAGAGGTTTTTCAAAATAAGAGCCTCCTCTGTGATAAAGACTGGTTCTGTTTCTCAGACTCATTAGAGAGAGGTTTTTCAAAATAAGAGCTTCCTCCGTGATAAAGACTCCAGAACACCGTACACTCTCACTCTTTATATATTTTCCCAGAGATCAATGTTAACCCACAGGTAGATGAGTGTGTGTGTGTGTGTGTGTGTGTGTGTGTGTGTGTGTGTGTGTCAGGGGGCGGGGCTTGGGGGTTGCAGGTCACACATTCTTGCAGAGCTCTGATTGGACGTCAGGGAATGTGCAGCAGCTACAGATGTCTGCAGAGACACAGAGGTCACGACCCTCCCCCCACCCCCCCTCCCTCCATCTGCAGCATCACCTTCTTCATCAAGATCTTCTTCTTCATCATCATCCTCAGAGTCTGAATGCCTCCACAGAGCAGCTGTGCAGCACAGACTGAACACAATCTGATGTGTTTTTTGCACAAATCTCATCTCCTCAAATGTCACGTGATTTAAGAACGTGGAAGTGTCTGGACGACGGAGAAATAAACACAATCGTGCAAATGCCATCAAAACGACATTTACAGGCGATTTAATATTATATTTGCAATTGGATTTTTCATTTTAGACAGGATTTTCACAATAAGAGACTCCTGATTGAAATCCCCTGATCCTGGTTCATTCAACACAGGATTTTCACAATAAGAGGCTACTTTAAGAAACAGACTGATCCTAGTTCAGTTTGAATGTTCATCAAAGAGAGGCTTTTCACAATAAGAGACTACTTTGAAGGGACTGGCCCCTTCAACACGGGCTTTTCACAATAAGAGACTACTTTGAAGAGACTGGCCCCTTCAACACGGGCTTTTCACAATAAGAGACTACTTTGAAGGGACTGGCCCCTTCAACACGGGCTTTTCACAATAAGAGACTACTTTGAAGGGACTGGCCCCTTCAACACGGGCTTTTCACAATAAGAGGCTTCTTTATCTGACGCTGGCTCAGTTTGTCAGGCTTATATAAGACAGGCTTTTCACAATAAAATAACTTTATCAGTTTGACAGACTCGTTCAACATCGGGTTTTCACAATAAGAGACACCTGATCCCGGTTCAGTGTGATAGGCTCATTCAACGCAGGATTTTCACAATAAGAGACACCTGATCCCTGTTCAGTTTGATAGGCTCATTCAACACAGGATTTTCACAATAAGAGACACCTGATCCCGGTTCAGTTTGATAGGCTCATTCAACACAGGATTTTCACAATAAGAGACTACTGATCCCGTTTCAGTTTGATAGGCTCATTCAACACAGGATTTTCACAATAAGAGACACGTGATCCTGGTTCAGTTTGATAGGCTCATTCAACACAGGATTTTCAAAATAAGAGACACCTGATCCCGGTTCAGTTTGATAGGCTCATTCAACACAGGATTTTCAAAATAAGAGACGTCTGACCCCGGTTCAGTTTGATAGGCTCATTCAACACAGGATTTCAAAATAAGAGACGTCTGATCCCGGTTCAGTTTGACCGGCTCATTCAACACAGGATTTCACAATAAGAGACGTCTGATCCCGGTTCAGTTTGACAGGCTCATTCAACACAGGATTTTCACAATAAGAGACGTCTGATCCCGGTTCAGTTTGACAGGCTCATTCAACACAGGATTTTCACAATAAGAGACGTCTGATCCCGGTTCAGTTTGATAGGCTCATTCAACACAGGATTTTCAAAATAAGAGACGTCTGACCCCGGTTCAGTTTGATAGGCTCATTCAACACAGGATTTCACAATAAGAGACGTCTGATCCCGGTTCAGTTTGACGGCTCATTCAACACAGGATTTTCACAATAAGAGACGTCTGATCCCGGTTCAGTTTGACAGGCTCATTCAACACAGGATTTTCACAATAAGAGACGTCTGATCCCGGTTCAGTTTGATAGGCTCATTCAACACAGGATTTTCACAATAAGAGACGTCTGATCCCGGTTCAGTTTGAACGGCTCATTCAACACAGGATTTTCAGAATAAGAGACGTATGATCCCGGTTCAGTTTGACTGGCTCATTCAACACAGGATTTTCACAATAAGAGACGTCTGATCCCGGTTCAGTTTGACAGGCTCATTCAACACAGGATTTTCACAATAAGAGACGTCTGATCCCGGTTCAGTTTGACAGGCTCATTCAACACAGGATTTTCACAATAAGAGACGTCTGATCCCGGTTCAGTTTGACAGGCTCATTCAACACAGGATTTTCACAATAAGAGACGTCTGATCCCGGTTCAGTTTGATCGGCTCATTCAACACAGGATTTTCACAATAAAAGACGCCTGATCCCGGTTCAGTTTGATAGGCTCATTCAACACAGGATTTCACAATAAGAGACGCCTGATCCCGGTTCAGTTTGATAGGCTCATTCAACACAGGATTTTCACAATAAGAGACACCTGATGCCTGTTCAGTTTGATAGATTCATTCAACACAGGACTTTCACAATAAGACCCTTCTTTGTGAATCTGGCTGAATGTTGTTTATTTATTTCTTCTTCTCTGTCAGATATCTAGGTTTCTATGTCTCTGGAACACCGCCTCATTTTGATGCAGCCTCCAGCCTGATGACCCCCCCCCCCCTCCTGCAGCTTTCAGATGCAAACGAAGCAGACATATGGGGAGGAGGTCTCTCTGCCGGCCTAAAGATTCAGATTGTATGACAAATCACGTCCAGGCGCCCCCCCCCAAACACTCCCCCAGACAACAGCTTCATTAGGCTGAAAGACTCAGAGGGACTCTGAAAGAAGAGTTTCTCAGCTTTGTCGAGTCAAGACTCAGCCTCCGCTCCTCAATTACCCCTTTGTTGGAGCCCGCTCAAGTTATTGCTCTCCAAACCATATGGCCCCACACACACACACACACACACACACACACACACACACACACACACCACACAC
>JAMFTG010001875.1:10000-17500 GCA_023974075.1 Chaenocephalus aceratus
AGAGACACTACAACATCAGCAGGAGAGGACTCTTTAAAGTAGAGACACTACATACTGATATACACCTGAACATCATCAGGAGAGGACTCTTTAAAGTAGAGACACTACATACTGATATACACCTGAACATCAGCAGGAGAGGACTCTTTAAAGTAGAGACACTACAACATCAGCAGGAGAGGACTCTTTAAAATAGAGAGGACTCTTTAAACTAGAGACACTACAACATCAGCAGGAGAGGACTCTTTAAAGTAGAGACAATACAACACCAGCAGGAGAGGACTCTTTAATATAGAGACACTACAACATCAGCAGGAGAGGACTCTTTAAATTAGAGACACTACAACGTCAGCAGGAGAGGACTCTTTAAAGTAGAGACACTACAACATCAGCAGGAGAGGACTCTTTAAATTAGAGACACTACAACCTCAGCAGGAGAGGACTCTTTAAAGTAGAGACACTACAACATCAGCAGGAGAGGACCCTTTAAAGTAGAGACACTACAACATCAGCAGGAGAGGACTCTTTAAAGTAGAGAGGACTCTTTAAAGTAGAGACACTACAACATCAGCAGAAGAGGACTCTTTAAAGTAGAGAGGACTCTTTAAAGTAGAGACACTACAACATCAGCAAGAGAGGACTCTTTAAAGTAGAGACACTACAACATCAACAGGAGAGGACTCTTTAAAGTAGAGACACTACAACATCAGCAGAATAGGACTCTTTAAAGTAGAGACACTACAACATCAGCAGGAGAGGACTCTTTAAAGTAGAGACACTACAACATCAGCAAGAGAGGGACTCTTTAAAGTAGAGATACTACAACATCAGCAGGAGAGGACTCTTTGAAGTAGAGAGGACTCTTTAAAGTAGAGACAATACAACATCAGCAGAGAGGACTCTTTAAAGTAGAGACACTACATACTGATATACACCTGAACATCAGCAAGAGAGGACTCTTTAAAGTAGAGACACTACACACTGATATACACCTGAACATCAGCAGGAGAGGACTCTTTAAAGTAGAGACACTACACACCTGATATACACCTGAACATCAGCAGGAGAGGACTCTTTAAAGTAGAGACACTACATACTGATATACACCTGAACATCAGCAAGAGAGGACTCTTTAAAGTAGAGACACTACACACTGATATACACCCTGAACATCAGCAGGAGAGGACTCTTTAAAGTAGAGACACTACATACTGATATTACACCTGAACATCAGCAGGAGAGGACTCTTTAAAGTAGAGACACTACATACTGATATACACCTGAACATCAGCAGGAGAGGACTCTTTAAAGTAGAGACACTACACACTGATATACACCTGAACATCAGCAGGAGAGGACTCTTTAAAGTAGAGACACTACATACTGATATACACCTGGACATCAGCAGGAGAGGACTCTTTAAAGTAGAGACACTACATACTGATATACACCTGAACATCAGCAGGAGAGGACTCTTTAAAGTAGAGACACTACATACTGATATACACCTGAACATCAGCAGGAGAGGACTCTTTAAGTAGAGACACTACAACATCAGCAGGAGATGACTCTTTAAAGTAGAGAGGACTCTTTAAACTAGAGACACTACAACATCAGCAGGAGAGGACTCTTTAAAGTAGAGACAATACAACACCAGCAGGAGAGGACTCTTTAATATAGAGACACTACAACATCAGCAGGAGAGACTCTTTAAATTAGAGACACTACAACGTCAGCAAGAGAGGACTCTTTAAAGTAGAGACACTACAACATCAGCAAGAGAGGAGTCTTTAAAGTAGAGAGGACTCTTTAAAGACACTACAACATCAGCAGGAGAGGACTCTTTAAAGTAGAGAGGACTCTTTAAAGACACTACAACATCAGCAGGAGAGGACTCTTTAAAGTAGAGAGGACTCTTTAAAGACACTACAACATCAGCAGGGTAGCTTAAACAAAGAAGTAAGTTAATAAAATAAAATAAAGAAACGTTATAATAAAATATACTGACATGACCCTTTCGAGTAAAAGTAACCGTCTTCAAACTCAACGGCCGTTTCTTTCAGGTTGTAAGTGTTGACGGAGCCAGTTGCAACTTTAATAAATTGTATAAAATAAAGTGTTTTATCGCACTTAAAGCGCTTCGAGGTGTGAGTGGATGCTTTGAGAGGATTTAGATCGCCCTCGTGTTTTACAGGATTACTGCTTTGTTCTGCTTCCTGAGAGTCCTCCAGCTCTCTGCTTCTGTTCTGTGGTGTGGTGTGTGTGTGTGTGTGTGTGTGTGTGTGTGGGGGGGGGGGGTGGGGGTGGGGGGGGTTCTTTTGGTTCATTTCTCTCTGTGTTATTTTCTCACGTGTTTCACTTCATTGAAATTCACTCACATCTCGTGTCTCAGAGCGTTAATCCCGTCCTCTGAGCCGCTCTTTCTTCTTCTTCTGGGATTAATTCTCACACACTCTTCTTCTTCTCCTCTTCATTTAGCCGCACACGCTCACTGTTGCTCTCTATTGTTGTTTTTAGTTCCTTCGAAACGAGCCAAAGTTTCAACACAACAACTCTGTGACCAAAAGTCTGAGCGCACGACAGAAGAGACGTCTTTCACTTGATGGCACGTTTGAAACACGATGAAGACAAACTCTTCCATCGGGAGAAACTTCAGCTTCAGGAAGAAGCCTAATGTTCCACATGAAGAAGAGACAGCTTGAGGAGACATGGCAGCGTGTAGAGAACATCCAGCAGCTTGAGGAGACATGGCAAGCGTTTTAGAGAACATCCAGCAGCTTGAGGAGACATGGCAGCGTTTTAAGAGAACACTCAGCAGCTTGAGGAGACATGGCGCGTTTAGTAGAAGAAGACCCAGCGATTGAGGAGACATGGCAGCGTTTAGAGAACATCCAGCAGCTTGAGGAGGAGACATGGCAGCGTTTAGAAAACATCCCAGCAGCTGGGAGGAACATGGCAGCCGTTTAGAGAAACATCCAGCCTTGAGGATACCTGCAGCGTTAGAGACATCCATCTTGAGACAGGCAGCGTTTAGAGAACATCCAGCAGCTTTGAGGAGACATGCCAGCGTTTAGAGAACATCCAGCAGCTTGAGGGAGACATGGAGGCGTTTAGAGACAGTCCAGCAGGCTGAGGAGACATGGCAGCGTTAGAGAACATCCAGCAGCTTGAGGAGACATGGCAGCGTTTAGAGAACATCCAGCAGCTTGAGGAGACATGGCAGCGTTTAGAGAACATCCAGCAGCTTGAGGAGACATGGCAGCGTTTAGAGAACATCCAGCAGCTTGAGGAGACATGGCAGCGTTTAGAGAACATCCAGCAGCTTGAGGAGACATGGCAGCGTTTAGAGAACATCCAGCAGCTTGAGGAGACATGGCAGCGTTTAGAGAACATCCAGCAGCTTGAGGAGACATGGCAGCGTTTAGAGAACATCCAGCAGCTTGAGGAGACATGGCAGCGTTTAGAGAACATCCAGCAGCTTGAGGAGACATGGCAGCGTTTAGAGAACATCCAGCAGCTTGAGGAGACATGGCAGCGTTTAGAGAACATCCAGCAGCTTGAGGAGACATGGCAGCGTTTAGAGAACATCCAGCAGCTTGAGGAGACATGGCAGCGTTTAGAGAACATCAGCAGCTTGAGGAGACATGGCAGCGTTTAGAGAACATCAGCAGCTTGAGGAGACATGGCAGCGTTAGAGAACAATCCAGCAGCTTGAGGAGACAATGGCCGCGTTTAGAGAACATCCAGCAGCTTGAGGAGACATGGCAGCGTTTAGAGAACATCCAGCAGCTTGAGGAGACATGGCAGCGTTTAGAGAACATCAGCAGCTTGAGGAGACATGGCAGCGTTTTTAGAGAACACTCCAGCAGCTTGAGGAGACATGGCAGCGTTTAGAGAACACTCAGCAGCTTGAGGAAGAACATGGCAGCGTTTAGAGAAACATCCAGCAGCTTGAGGAGACATGGCAGCGTTTAGAGACATCCAGCAGCTTGAGAGAGACATGGCAGCGTTTAGAGAACATCCAGCAGCTTGAGGAGACATGGCAGCGTTAGAGAACACTCAGCAGCTTGAGGAGACATGGCAGCGTTTAGAGAACAGCAGCAGCTTTGAGGAGACATGGCAGCGTTTAGAGAACACTCCAGCCTTGAGGAGACATGGCAGCGTTTAGAGAACATCCAGCAGCTTGAGGAGACATGGCAGCGTTTAGAAACATCCAGCAGCTTGAGGAGACATGGCAGCGTTTAGAGAACATCCAGCAGCTTGAGGAGACATGGCAGCGTTTAGAGAACATCCAGCAGCTTGAGGAGACATGGCAGCGTTTAGAGAACATCCAGCAGCTTGAGGAGACATGGCAGCGTTTAGAGAACATCCAGCAGCTTGAGGAGACATGGCAGCGTTTAGAGAACATCCAGCAGCTTGAGGAGACATGGCAGCGTTTAGAGAACATCGCAGCTTGAGGAGACATGGCAGCGTTTAGAGAACATCAGCAGCTTGAGGAGACATGGCAGCGTTTAGAGAACATCCAGCAGCTTGAGGAGACATGGCAGCGTTTAGAGAACATCCAGCAGCTTGAGGAGACATGGCAGCGTTTAGAGAACATCCAGCAGCTTGAGGAGACATGGCAGCGTTTAGAGAACATCCAGCAGCTTGAGGAGACATGGCAGCGTTTAGAGAACATCCAGCAGCTTGAGTAGACATGGCAGCGTTTAGAGAACATCAGCAGCTTGAGGAGACATGGCAGCGTTTAGAGAACATCCAGCAGCTTGAGGAGACATGGCAGCGTTAGAGAACATCCAGCAGCTTGAGGAGACCATGGCAGCCGTTTAGAGAACATCCAGCAGCTTGAGGAGACATTGGCAGCGTTTAGAGAACATCCAGCAGCTTGATGAGACATGGCAGCGTTTTAGAGAACATCCAGCAGCTTGAGGAGAAATGGCAGCGTTTAGAGAACATCCAGCAGCTTGAGGAGACATGGCAGCGTTTAGAGAACATCCAGCAGCTTGAGGAGACATGGCAAGCGTTTAGAGAACATCCAGCAAGCTTGAGGAGACATGGCAGCGTTTAGAGAACATCCAGCAGCTTGAGGAGACATGGCAGCGTTTAGAGAACATCCAGCAGCTTGAGGAGACATGGCAAGCGTTTAGAGAACATCCAGCAGCTTGAGGAGACTGGCAGCGTTCTAGAGAACACTCAGCAGCTTGAGGAGACATGGCAGCGTTTAGAGAACATCCAGCAGCTTGAGGAGACATGGCAGCGTTTAGAGAACATCCAGCAGCTTGAGGAGACATGGCAGCGTTTAGAGAACATCCAGCAGCTTGAGGAGACATGGCAGCGTTTAGAGAACATCCAGCAGCTTGAGGAGACATGGCAGCGTTTAGAGAACATCCAGCAGCTTGAGGAGACATGGCAGCGTTTAGAGAACATCCAGCAGCTTGAGGAGACATGGCAGCGTTTAGAGAACATCCAGCAGCTTGAGGAGACATGGCAGCGTTTAGAGAACATCCAGCAGCTTGAGGAGACATGGCAGCGTTTAGAGAACATCCAGCAGCTTGAGGAGACATGGCAGCGTTTAGAGAACATCCAGCAGCTTGAGGAGACATGGCAGCGTTTAGAGAACATCCAGCAGCTTGAGGAGACATGGCAGCGTTTAGAGAACATCCAGCAGCTTGAGGAGACATGGCAGCGTTTAGAGAACATCCAGCTTGAGGAGACATGGCAGCGTTTAGAGAACATCCAGCAGCTTGAGGAGACATGGCAGCGTTTAGAGAACATCCAGCAGCTTGAGGAGACATGGCAGCGTTTAGAGAACATCCAGCAGCTTGAGGAGACATGGCAGCGTTTAGAGAACATCCAGCAGCTTGAGGAGACATGGCAGCGTTTAGAGAACATCCAGCAGCTTGAGGAGACATGGCAGCGTTTAGAGAACATCCAGCAGCTTGAGGAGACATGGCAGCGTTTAGAGAACATCCAGCAGCTTGAGGAGACATGGCAGCGTTTAGAGAACATCAGCAGCTTGAGGAGACATGGCAGCGTTTAGAGAACATCCAGCAGCTTGAGGAGACATGGCAGCGTTTAGAGAACATCCAGCAGCTTGAGGAGACATGGCAGCGTTTAGAGAACATCCAGCAGCTTGAGGAGACATGGCAGCGTTTAGAGAACATCCAGCAGCTTGAGGAGACATGGCAGCGTTTAGAGAACATCCAGCAGCTTGAGGAGACATGGCAGCGTTTAGAGAACATCCAGCAGCTTGAGGAGACATGGCAGCGTTTAGAGAACATCCAGCAGCTTGAGGAGACATGGCAGCGTTTAGAGAACATCCAGCAGCTTGAGGAGACATGGCAGCGTTTAGAGAACATCCAGCAGCTTGAGGAGACATGGCAGCGTTTAGAGAACATCCAGCAGCTTGAGGAGACATGGCAGCGTTTAGAGAACATCCAGCAGCTTGAGGAGACATGGCAGCGTTTAGAGAACATCAGCAGCTTGAGGAGACATGGCAGCGTTTAGAGAACATCCAGCAGCTTGAGGAGACATGGCAGCGTTTAGAGAACATCCAGCAGCTTGAGGAGACATGGCAGCGTTTAGAGAACATCCAGCAGCTTGAGGAGACATGGCAGCGTTTAGAGAACATCCAGCAGCTTGAGGAGACATGGCAGCGTTTAGAGAACATCCAGCAGCTTGAGGAGACATGGCAGCGTTTAGAGAACATCCAGCAGCTTGAGGAGACATGGCAGCGTTTAGAGAACATCCAGCAGCTTGAGGAGACATGGCAGCGTTTAGAGAACATCCAGCAGCTTGAGGAGACATGGCAGCGTTTAGAGAACATCCAGCAGCTTGAGGAGACATGGCAGCGTTTAGAGAACATCCAGCAGCTTGAGGAGACATGGCAGCGTTTAGAGAACATCCAGCAGCTTGAGGAGACATGGCAGCGTTTAGAGAACATCCAGCAGCTTGAGGAGACATGGCAGCGTTTAGAGAACATCCAGCAGCTTGAGGAGACATGGCAGCGTTTAGAGAACATCCAGCAGCTTGAGGAGACATGGCAGCGTTTAGAGAACATCAGCAGCTTGAGGAGACATGGCAGCGTTTAGAGAACATCCAGCAGCTTGAGGAGACATGGCAGCGTTTAGAGAACATCCAGCAGCTTGAGGAGACATGGCAGCGTTTAGAGAACATCCAGCAGCTTGAGGAGACATGGCAGCGTTTAGAGAACATCCAGCAGCTTGAGGAGACATGGCAGGAGACCCAGATTGAGCGTTGCAGAGTTTAATGCGCAGACGGACTGTTTCACTTGATGAAGTCTGGCTCTTTGTCCCTCCTGTCCTCTTGTCCTCTTGTCCTCTCCTCGTCTCCTCGGCAGCGCGAGCTCACAGACCCGCGCCAAGTGTTTCTTAAAGACATCTTTATGAGACAGCCATGCCATTTCCCATTCATTACTCCATTTGTTCCGTGTGCGGCTCCGCAGAGACCTGCAGAGCCGCTCTGCTCTCTCTTCAGCGGGGG
>JAMFTG010001875.1:25000-53162 GCA_023974075.1 Chaenocephalus aceratus
TAGAGAGGAGCGCTGGACGTCAGTGATTGGTCAACCAGCTCACAGATGTCCCGCCCCTTAGCCTATCATGTACAATCTGTTGGAGCGCTTGCCAGTAGGAGCGCGAATGTTCCGTAGTGATGTCACTGTGTTCAGGAAGAAGACAAAGGAGGCGTTTCAGGCGTCCCCACAAACCCCTCTTCATGATATAAATATATACATATTTGTACCTGTATCATCTTGGGGAAATACGGAGAATACTTTTATCCAAGTACTTCAAACAAACCTGAAGAAGCCACTGAGTACAGCAGCGGGGTCAGGGGTCAGAGGTCAGGGGGCAGGTTCACATCCCGACAGCAGAGACGCTCAAAGGTCCTGCAGACCTCGAACACAACCCTCAGGTTCATCGTGTTCAAACTGCAATCACGTTAGAGACGTCTCTTCTGTCTGTGCGCTCAGACTTCTGGGCACAGAGCTGTTGTGTCGACAACAGAGAGCAAACAGTGAGCAACAGTGAGCGTGCGCGGCTAAAGGAAGAGGAGAAGAAGAAGAAGAGTGTGCGAGAATTAATTCCAGAAGAAGAAGAAGAAGAAGAAAGAGCGGCTCAGAGGGACACACACACACACACACACACACACACACACATACCCACACACACACGCTCCCACACACACACACAACACACCCACACACACACACACACACACACACACATGCGTGCACACACACACACACACACACACACACACACACACATACCCACACACACACGCTCACACACACCCACACACACATGCGTGCACACACACCACACACACACACACACACCACACACAACACCCACACACACATGCGTGCACACACACACACACACACTACACACACACACACACCAACACACACACTACACCACACACACACGCTCACACACACTGGGGGGTTTGGGGGCAGGCGGCCTGCTGTCTCTTCCATCTCGTCCTGATCAGTTATTGATGAGGGGTAACATGGATGATAAGAACCCATCCAAAAACAAACATGTTTTTACAGCTTGAGGACGGAATGTTTTTTAATAAGGGCCGAGTGTTCATACTGGGTCGTAAAAATGACTCAGCGATCTACAGACCGCTCTTTCCCCACGTAAGCCAAGTGGGAAAAAGTTGTTTCCGGGCCCAGCAACCAAACGGATGTGCAGTACCGCCGATTGGCCAGCACCGAATATTTTCATCTGAGTCCGACGCACTCCTGGGGGCTTGGGGGATAAAGCAGAGTACAGTACAGGGGGGGGGGGGGGGGGGGGTTACTCCTACGGTGGCCCACAGGTTCAACACCACGTCCCTCTCCTCCTCCATCAGGAGCAGCAGCAGAGAGGAAGCAGATACAGAAACCAAATGTTCCTCAAGAAGAAACATCTCTGTGTTAGGGGTGTGTGTGTGTGTGTGAGTGTGTGTGTGTGAGTGTGTGTGAGAGTGTGTGTGTGTGAGAGTGTGTGCGCACTTATTGTAAGTCGCTTTGGATAAAAGTGTCAGCTAAATGTAATGTAATGCAATGTAATGTAATGTAATGCAATGTAATGTAATGCAATGCAATGTAATGCAATGTATGCAATGCAATGTAATGCAATGTAATGCAAGTAATGCAATGCAATGTAATGTAATGCAATGCAATGTAATGTAATGCAATGTAATGTAATGCAATGCAATGTAATGCAATGTAATGCAATGCAATGTAATGCAATGTAATGCAATGTAATGCATGCAATGTAATGCAATGTAATGTATGTAATACAATGTAATGCAATTAAATGTAATGTAATGTAATGCAATGCAATGTAATGTAATGCAATGTAATACAAGTAATGCAATGTAATGCAATGCAATGCAATGTAATGTAATGTATACAATGTAATGCAATGTAATGTAATGTAATGCAATTAATGCAATGTAATGCAATGTAATGCAATGCAATGTAATGTAATGCAATGTAATGTAATGCAATGCAAGTAATGCAATGTAATGCAATGCAATGTAATGCAATGTAATGTAATGTAATACAATGTAATGCAATGTAATGCAATGTAATGCAATGTAAGCAATGTAATGTAATATAATGCAATGTAATATAATGTAATGCAATGTAATGCAATGCAATGCAATGTAATGCAATGCAATGTAATGCAATGTAATGCAATGCAATGCAATGTAATGCAATGTAATGCAATGCAATGTAATGTAATGCAATGTAATGTATATAATGTAATGCAATGTAATGGTAATGTAATGCAATGCAATGTAATGTAATGCAATGTAATATAATGTAAGGCAATGTAATGTAATGCAATGCAATGTAATGCAATGCAATGTAATGTATATAATGTAATGTATATAATGTTGCAATGTAATGTAATGTAATGTAATGTAATGCAATGTAATGCAATGCAATGTAATGCAATATAATGCAATGTAATGTAATGCAATGTAATGCAATGTAATGTAATGGTAATGTAATGCAATGTAATGCAATGCAATGTAATGCAATATAATGCAATGTAATGTAATGCAATGTAATGCAATGTAATGCAATGTAATGTAATATAATGTAATGTAATGCAATATAATGCATGTAATGTAATGTAATGCAATGTAAGTAATGTAATGTAATGCAATGTAATAATGTAATGCAATGTAATAAAATGTAATGTAATGCAATGTAATGCAATGTAATGCAATGCAATGTAATGCAATGTAATGTAATGTAATACATGTAATGCAATGTAATGCAATGTAATGTAATGTAATACAATGTAATGCAATGTATGTAATGTAATGTCAGCATGCAATTAATGTAATGCAATGTAATACAATGTAATGCAATGTAATGCAATGCAATGCAATGTAATGTAATGTAATACAATGTAATGCAATGTAATGTAATGTAATGCAATGTAATGCAATGTAATGCATGTAATGCAATGCAATGTAATGTAATGCAATGTAATGTAATGCAATGCAATGTAATGCAATGTAATGCAATGCAATGTAATGCAATGTAATGTAATGTAAACAATGTAATGCAATGTAATGCAATGTAATGCAATGTAATGCAATGTAATGCAATGTAATGCAATGTAATGTAATATAATGCAATGTAATATAATGTAATGCAATGTAATGCAATGCAATGCAATGTAATGCAATGCAATGTAATGCAATGTAATGCAATGCAATGCAATGTAATGCAATGTAATGCAATGCAATGTAATGTAATGCAATGTAATGTAATATAATGTAATGCAATGTAATGTAATGTAATGCAATGCAATGTAATGTAATGCAATGTAATATAATGTAATGCAATGTAATGTAATGCAATGCAATGTAATGCAATGCAATGTAATGTAATATAATGTAATGTAATATAATGTAATGCAATGTAAGTAATGTAAGTAAGTAATGCAATGTATGCAATGCAATGTAATGCAATATAATGCAATGTAATTAATGCAAATGTAATGCAATGTAATGTAATGTAATGTAATGCAATGTAATGCAATGCAATGTAATGCAATATAATGCAATGTAATGTAATGCAGTAATGCAATGTAATGCAATGTAATGTATATAATGTAATGTAATGCATATAATGCAATGTAATGTTGTATGCAATGTAATGTAATGTAATGTAAGCAATGTAATATAATGTAATGCAATGTAATAAAAGTAATGTAATGCAATGTAATGTAATGCAATGTATGTAAATGTAATGTAATGCAATGTAATATAAGTAATGCAATGTAAAATGTAATGTAATGCAATGTAATGTAATGCAATGTAATATAATGTAATGCATGTAATGCAATGTAATGTAATGTAATGCAATGTAATATAATGTAATGTAATATAATGTAATGTAATGTAATGTAATGTAATGCAATGTAATATAATGTAATGCAATGTAATGTAATGCAATGTAAGCAATGTAATGCAATGTAATGTAATATAATGTAATGTAATGCAATATAATGCAATGTAATGCAATGTAATGCAATGTAATGTAATGTAATGCAATGTAATATAATGTAATGCAATGTAATGCAATGTAATGTAATGTAATGCAATGTAATATAATGTAATGTAATGCAATATAATGCAATGTAATGTAATGTAATGCAATGTAATGTAATGTAATGCAATGTAATATAATGTAATGCAATGTAATGCAATGTAATGTAATGTAATGTAATGCAATGTAATGTAATGTAATGCAATGTAATATAATGTAATGCAATATATGCAATGTAATATAATGTAATGCAATATAATGCAATGTAATGTAATGTAATGCAATGCAATGTAATGTAATGTAATGCAATGTAATATAATGTAATGCAATGTAATAAAATGTAATGTAATGTAATGTAGTGCAATGTAATGTAATGCAATGTAATATAATGTAATGCAATGTAATGCAATGTAATGTAATGTAATGCAATGTAATATAATGTAATGTAATATAATGTAATGCAATGTAATGCAATGTAATGTAATGTAATGTAATGTAATGCAATGTAATGTAATGTAATGCAATGTAATGTAATGTAATGCAATGTAATATAATGTAATGCAATGTAATGCAATGTAATGTAATGTAATGTAATGTAATGTAATGCAATGTAATATAATGTAATGCAATGTAATGCAATGTAATGTAATATAATGTAATGTAATGCAATATAATGCAATGTAATGTAATGTAATGCAATGTAATGTAATGTAATGTAATGCAATGTAATGCAATGTAATGTAATATAATGTAATGCAATGTACTCTCTCTCTGATCTCTCTCTGATCTCTCTCTGATCTCTCTCTGATCTCTCAACTCAAATACCTGTACTTTCTACTTCTCTCATGTTGAACCCAAATACCTGTACTTTCTACTTCTTACATGTTGAACCCAAATACCTGTACTTTCTACTTCTTACATGTTGAAAAAAAATACCTGTACTTTCTACTTCTTACATGTTGAACAAAATACCTGTACTTTCTATTTCTTACATGTTGAACACAAATACCTGTACTTTCTACTTCTCACATGTTGAACCCAAATACCTGTACTTTCTACTTCTTACATGTTGAACTCAAATACCTGTACTTTCTACTTTTCACATGTTGAACTCAAATACCTGTACTTTCTACTTCTTACATGTTGAACTCAAATACCTGTACTTTCTACTTCTTACATGTTGAACACAAATACCTGTACTTTCTACTTCTTACATGTTGAACCCAAATACTAATAAAGAAGAGGGACCAATGGAAACGTTGTCTTGTTGCCGTTGTACTTCTACTTGAGTACAGAATGTGTGTACTTCTACTTGAGTACAGGACTTGTGTACTTCTACTTGAGTACAGGATGTGTGTACTTCTACTTGAGTACAGGATGTGTGTACTTCTACTTGAGTACAGGACTTTGTGTACTTCTACTTGAGTACAGGATGTGTGTACTTCTACTTGAGTACAGGATGTGTGTACTTCTACTTGAGTACAGGACTTGTGTACTTCTACTTGAGTACAGGATGTGTGTACTTCTACTTGAGTACAGGATGTGTGTACTTCTACTTGAGTACAGGACTTGTGTACTTCTACTTGAGTACAGGATGTGTGTACTTCTACTTGAGTACAGGACTTGTGTACTTCTACTTGAGTACAGAATGTGTGTACTTCTACTTGAGTACAGGACTTGTGTACTTCTACTTGAGTACAGGATGTGTGTACTTCTACTTGAGTACAGGATGTGTGTACTTCTACTTGAGTAAAGGATGTGTGTACTTCTACTTGAGTACAGGATGTGCGTACTTCTACTTGAGTACAGGATGTGTGTACTTCTATTTGAGTACAGGATGTGTGTACTTCTCTTGAGTACAGATGTGTACTCCTACTTGAGTAAAGATGTGGTGTACTTCTACTTGAGTACAGGATGTGTGTACTTCTACTTGAGTACAGGATGTGTGTACTTCTACTTGAGTTCAGGATGTGTGTACTTCTACTTGAGTACAGGATGTGTGTACTTCTACTTGAGTAAAGCATGTGTGTACTTCTACTTGAGTAAAGCATGTGTGTACTTCTACTTGAGTACAGGATGTGTGTACTTTCTACTTGAGTAAAGGATGTGTGTACTTCTTACTTGAGTACAGGGACTTGTGTACTTCTACTTGAGTTACAGGATGTGTGTACTTCTACTTGAGTACAGGAGGTGTGTACTTCTACTTGAGTACAGATGTGTGTACTTTCTACTTGGTACAGGATGTGTGTACTTCTACTGAGTACAGATGTGCGTACTCACTTGAGTAACAGGATGTGCGTACTTCTACTTGAGTACAGGATGTGCGTACTCTTCTACTTGAGTACAGGATGTGCGACTTCTACTTGAGTACAGGATGTGCGTACTTCTACTTGAGTACAGGATGTGCGTACTTCTATTGAGTAAAGGATGTGTGTACTTCTACTTGAGTACAGGATGTGTGTACTCCTACTTGAGTAAAGGATGTGTACTTCTACTTGAGTACAGGATGTGGTACTTCTACTTGAGTACAGGATGTGTGTACTTCTACTTGAGTACAGGATGTGTGTACTTCTACTTGAGTACAGGATGTGCGTACTTCTACTTGAGTACAGGATGTGCGTACTTCTACTTGAGTACAGGATGTGCGTACTTCTACTTGAGTACAGGATGTGTGTACTTCTACTTGAGTTCAGGATGTGTGTACTTCTACTTGAGTACAGGATGTGTGTACTTCTACTTGAGTACAGGATGTGTGTACTTCTACTTGAGTACAGGATGTGTGTACTTCTTTGAGTACAGGATGTGTGTACTTCTACTTGAGTACAGGATGTGTGTACTCCTACTTGAGTAAGGATGTGTGTACTTCTACTTGAGTACAGGATGTGTGTACTTCTACTTGAGTACAGGATGTGTGTACTTCTACTTGAGTTCAGGATGTGTGTACTTCTACTTGAGTACAGGATGTGTGTACTTTCTACTTGAGTACAGGATGTGTGTACTTCTACTTGAGTAAAGCATGTGTGTACTTCTACTTGAGTACAGGATGTGTGGTACTTCTACTTGAGTACAGGATGTGCGTACTTCTACTTGAGTACAAGGATGTGCGTACTTCTATTTGAGTAAAGGATGTGTGTACTTCTACTTGAGTACAGGATGTGTGTACTCCTACTTGAGTAAAGGATGTGTGTACTTCTACTTGAGTACAGGATGTGTGTACTTCTACTTGAGTACAGGATGTGTGTACTTCTACTTGAGTACAGGATGTGTGTACTTCTACTTGAGTACGGATGTGCGTACTTCTACTTGAGTACAGGATGTGCGTACTTCTACTTGAGTACAGGATGTGCGTACTTCTACTTGAGTACAGGATGTGTGTACTTCTACTTGAGTACAGGATGTGTGTACTTCTACTTGAGTAAAGGATGTGTGTACTTCTACTTGAGTACAGGATGTGTTATTGGACGTTTGTCCGCTGTCAGTCACACTCTGTGATACTTAGACGACCAATTAGACTCGAGCTAAGCTGCTGTTTTATCAACAAGTCATTATCCTGCAGGAAGGGGGGGGCTTTAGTCCTGATGCCCCCCAGCTGCTGTCAGTGAAGCTGGAGAAACCCCCCTGAAACACACCACACACCACGTCCTGGCATCGACATCACATGACATCACATGACATCACATGACATCACATGACATCACATGAGATGTCACTTGTTGGACGCTTTTATCCAGAGCGACTCACACACTCAGAACTGAGGGCGATCCCCACTGGAGCACTTTGGGGGAAGCGTCTCAGGGACACAACGACATGCTGACTGCAGTGGGGTTTGAACCTGTGCTCCCTGACCCCAAACACCAACGCTCAACCCACTGCGCCACACGCCTCCCTCCAGTGATGTGATGTGGAGCTGCATCTACTCTGCGCACTTACATCATCTCTGGTCTCTACAGTTCTTAGGGGGCCTGGTTTCTGTAGGCTCTCTTCAGTCCCTGGTCTCTGTAGACTCTCTTCAGTCCCTGGTCTCTGAAGACTCTCTTCAGTCCCTGGTCTCTGTAGACTCTCTTCAGTCCCTGGTCTCTGAAGACTCTCTTCAGTCCCATGGTCTCTGTAGACTCTCTTCAGTCCCTGGTCTCTGTAGACTCTCTTCAGTCCCTGGTCTCTGTAGACTCTCTTCAGTCCCTGGTCTCTTCAGTCCATGGTCTCTGTAGACTCTCTTCAGTCCCTGGTCTCTGTAGACTCTCTTCAGTCCCTGGTCTCTGTAGACTCTCTTCAGTCCCTGGTCTCTGTAGACTCTCTTCAGTCCCTGGTCTCTGTAGACTCTCTTCAGTCCCTGGTCTCTTCAGTCCCTGGTCTCTGTAGACTCTCTCTTCAGTCCCTGGTCTCTTCAGTCCCTGGTCTCTGTAGACTCTCTTCAGTCCCTGGTCTCTGTAGACTCTCTTCATTCCCTAGTCTCTGTAGACTCTCTTCAGTCCCTGGTCTCTGTAGACTCTCTTCAGTCCCTGGTCTCTTCAGTCCCTGTCTCTGTAGACTCTCTTCAGTCCCTGGTCTCTGAAGACTCTCTTCAGTCCCCTGGTCTCTGTAGACTCTCTTCAGTCCCTGGTCTCTGTAGACTCTCTCAGTCCCTGGTCTCTGTAGACTCTCTTCAGTCCCTGGTCTCTGAAGACTCTCTTCAGTCCCTGTCTCTGTAGACTCTCTTCAGTCCCTGGTCTCTGTAGACTCTTCAGTCCGGTCTCTTCCGTCCATGGTCTGTAGACTCTTCAGTCCCTGGTCTCTGTAGACTCTCTTCAGTCCCTGGTCTCTGTCGACTCTCTTCAGTCCCTGGTCTCTGTAGACTCTCTTCAGTCCCTGGTCTCTGTAGACTCTCTTCAGTCCCTGGTCTTGTAGACTTCTCTTCAGTCCCTGGTCTCTGTAGACTCTCTTCAGTCCCTGTCTGAGACTCTCGTCAGTCCCTGGTCTCTGTAGACTCTCTTCAGTCCCTGGTCTCTGTAGACTCTCTTCATTCCCTAGTCTCTGTAGACTCTCTTCAGTCCCTGGTCTCTGTACACTCTCTTCAGTCCCTGGTCTCTGTAGACTCTCTTCAGTCCCTGGTCTCTGTAGACTCTCTTCAGTCCCTGGTCTCTTCAGTCCATGGTCTCTGTAGACTCTCTTCAGTCCCTGGTCTCTGTAGACTCTCTTCAGTCCCTGGTCTCTGTAGACTCTCATCAGTCCCTGGTCTCTGTAGACTCTCTTCAGTCCCTGGTCTCTGTAGACTCTCTTCAGTCCCTGGTCTCTGTAGACTCTCTTCAGTCCCTGGTCTCTTCAGTCCCTGGTCTCTGAAGACTCTCTTCAGTCCCTGGTCTCTGAAGACTCTCTTCAGTCCCTGGTCTCTGTAAGACTCTCTTCAGTCCCTGGTCTCTGTAGACTCTCTTCAGTCCCTGGTCTCTTCAGTCCCTGGTCTCTGTAGGCTCTCTTCAGTCCCTGGTCTCTGTAGGCTCTCTTCAGTCCCTGGTCTCTGAAGACTCTCTTCAGTCCCTGGTCTCTGAAGACTCTCTTCAGTCCCTGGTCTCTGAAGACTCTCTTCAGTCCCTGGTCTCTGTAGACTCTCTACAGTCCCTGGTCTCTGTAGACTCTCTACAGTCCCTGGTCTCTGTAGACTCTCTTCAGTCCCTGGTCTCTGTAGACTCTCTTCAGTCCCTAGTCTCTTCAGTCCCTGGTCTCTGTAGACTCTCTTCAGTCCCTAGTCTCTTCAGTCCCTGGTCTCTGTAGACTCTCTTCAGTCCCTGGTCTCTGTAGACTCTCTTCAGTCCCTAGTCTCTTCAGTCCCTGGTCTCTGTAGACTCTCTTCAGTCCCTGGTCTCTGTAGACTCTCTTCAGTCCCTAGTCTCTTCAGTCCCTGGTCTCTGTAGACTCTCTTCAGTCCTGGTCTCTTCAGTCCCTGGTCTCTGTAGACTCTCTTCAGTCCCTGGTCTCTGAAGACTCTCTCTTCAGTCCCTGGTCTCTGTTAGACTCTCTTTCAGTCCCTGTCTCTGTAGACTCTCTTCAGTCCCTGGTCTCTTCAGTCCATGGTCTCTGTAGACTCTCTTCAGTCCCTGGTCTCTGTAGACTCTCTTCAGTCCCCTGGTCTCTGTAGACTCTCTTCAGTCCCTGGTCTCTGTAGACTCTCTTCAGTCCCTGGTCTCTGTAGGACTCTCTTCAGTCCCTGGTCTCTTCAGTCCCTGGTCTCTGTAGACTCTCTTCAGTCCCTGGTCTCTTCAGTCCCTGGTCCTCTGTAGACTCTCTTCAGTCCCTGGTCTCTGTAGACTCTCTTCATTCCTAGTCTCTGTAAGACTCTCTTCAGTCCCTGGTCTCTGTAGACTCTCTTCAGTCCCTGGTCTCTGTAGACTCTCTTCAGTCCTCTGGTCTCTGTAGACTCTCTTCAGTCCCTGGTCTCTTCAGTCCATGGTCTCTGTAGACTCTCTTCAGTCCCTGGTCTCTGTAGACTCTCTTCAGTCCCTGGTCTCTGTAGACTCTCATCAGTCCCTGGTCTCTGTAGACTCTCTTCAGTCCCTGGTCTCTGTAGACTCTCTTCAGTCCCTGGTCTCTGTAGACTCTCTTCAGTCCCTGGTCTCTTCAGTCCCTGGTCTCTGAAGACTCTCTTCAGTCCCTGGTCCTCTGAAGACTCTCTTCAGTCCCTGGTCTCTGAAGACTCTCTTCAGTCCCTGGTCTCTGTAGACTCTCTTCAGTCCCTGGTCTCTTCAGTCCCTGGTCTCTGTAGGCTCTCTTCAGTCCCTGGTCTCTGTAGGCTCTCTTCAGTCCCTGGTCTCTGAAGACTCTCTTCAGTCCCTGGTCTCTGAAGACTCTCTTCAGTCCCTGGTCTCTGAAGACTCTCTTCAGTCCCTGGTCTCTGTAGACTCTCTACAGTCCCTGGTCTCTGTAGACTCTCTACAGTCCCTGGTCTCTGTAGACTCTCTTCAGTCCCTGGTCTCTGTAGACTCTCTTCAGTCCCTAGTCTCTTCAGTCCCTGGTCTCTGTAGACTCTCTTCAGTCCCTAGTCTCTTCAGTCCCTGGTCTCTGTAGACTCTCTTCAGTCCCTGGTCTCTGTAGACTCTCTTCAGTCCCTAGTCTCTTCAGTCCCTGGTCTCTGTAGACTCTCTTCAGTCCCTAGTCTCTTCAGTCCCTGGTCTCTGTAGACTCTCTTCAGTCCCTGGTCTCTGTAGACTCTCTTCAGTCCCTGGTCTCTGTAGACTCTCTTCAGTCCCTGGTCTCTGTAGGCTCTCTTCAGTCCCTGGTCTCTGTAGACTCTTTTCAGTCCCTGGTCCCTGTAGACTCTCTTCAGTCCCTGGTCTCTTCAGTCCCTGGTCTCTGTAGACTCTCTTCAGTCCCTAGTCTCTGTAGACTCTCTTCAGTCCCTGGTCTCTGTAGGCTCTCTTCAGTCCCTGGTCTCTTCAGTCCCTGGTCTCTGTAGGCTCTCTTCATTCCCTGGTCTCTGTAGACTCTCTTCAGTCCCTGGTCTCTGTAGACTCTCTACAGTCCCTGGTCTCTGTAGACTCTCTTCAGTCCCTGGTCTCTGTAGACTCTCTTCAGTCCCTGGTCTCTGTAGACTCTCTTCAGTCCCTGGTCTCTTCAGTCCCTGGTCTCTGTAGACTCTCTTCAGTCCCTGGTCTCTGAAGACTCTCTTCATTCCCTAGTCTCTGTAGACTCTCTTCAGTCCCTGGTCTCTGTAGACTCTCTTCAGTCCCTGGTCTCTTCAGTCCCTGGTCTCTGTAGACTCTCTTCAGTCCCTGGTCTCTGAAGACTCTCTTCATTCCCTAGTCTCTGTAGACTCTCTTCAGTCCCTGGTCTCTGTAGACTCTCTTCAGTCCCTGGTCTCTTCAGTCCCTGGTCTCTGTAGACTCTCTTCAGCCCCTGGTCTCTTCATTCCCTGGTCTCTTCAGTCCCTAGTCTCTGTAGACTCTCTTCAGTCCCTGGTCTCTTCAGTCCCTGGTCTCTGTAGACTCTCTTCAGTCCCTGGTCTCTTCAGTCCCTGGTCTCTGTAGACTCTCTTCAGTCCCTAGTCTCTGTAGACTCTCTTCAGTCCCTAGTCTCTGTAGACTCTCTTCAGTCCCTGGTCTCTGTAGACTATCTTCAGTCCCTGGTCTCTTCAGTCCCTGGTCTCTGTAGACTCTCTTCAGCCCCTGGTCTCTGTAGACTCTCTTCAGTCCCTGGTCTCTGTAGACTCTCTTCAGTCCTTGGTATCTGTAGACTCTCTTCAGTCCCTGGTCTCTGTAGACTCTCTTCAGTCCCTGGTCTCTGTAGACTCTCTTCAGTCCCTGGTCTCTGTAGACTATCTTCAGTCCCTGGTCTCTGTAGACTATCTTCAGTCCCTGGTCTCTTCAGTCCCTGGTCTCTTCAGTCCCTGGTCTCTTCAGTCCCGGTCTCTGTAGCTCTTCAGTCCCTGGTCTCTTCAGTCCCTGGTCTCTTCAGTCCATGGACTACAGAGTCTCTACAGGGTCTCTTCAGTTATTGAGTCCCTGGTCTCTTCAGTTTCAGAGTCCCTTGTCTCTTCAGTCCCTGGTCTCTTCAGTCCCTGGTCTCTTCAGTCCCTGGTCTACAGAGTCTCTACAGGGTCTCTTCAGTTTCAGAGCCCCTGGTCTCTCTACTGGTCTCTTCAGACTCTCTTTCAGGTCTTGAGTCCCTGGTCCCTACAGAGTGCCTAGTCTCAAGAGTCTCTTCAGACTCTGTTCAGGTCTTGAGGACCAACGCTGGTTAATGAGCAGCTTTCAGCTCCTTGTAAATTCCTGCACATTGTTCTCAATTTGTTAACCCTCTCTCTGGTCTTTGTGTGGAGGACTAAAGCTCTACAGTGCCCCCCCCCCTCCCTGCCCCCCCTGCCCCCCCCCCCCTCCTGACCCCCCCTCTGAGACACTTTACAGCTGAGTTTCACCTCCTCTGAGACCCTGAAGATCTCCTGCAGTCAACCCCCTCCCCTCTTCAGGATGAATCACTTCCTCCTCTGATCCTCCATCAGGTCCTCAGGGACTCAGGTCCTCATGTCTTCAGGTCCTCATGTCTTCAGGTCCTCATGTCCTCAGGTCCTCATGTCCTCAGCTCCTCAGGGACTCAGGGACTCAGGTCCTCAGCTCCTCAGGTCCTCAGGGACTCAGGTCCTCAGGGACTCAGGTCCTCATGTCCTCAGCTCCTCAGGTCCTCAGGGACTCAGGTCCTCAGGGACTCAGGTCCTCATGTCCTCAGCTCCTCAGGTCCTCAGGGACTCAGGTCCTCATGTCCTCAGCTCCTCAGGTCCTCAGGGACTCAGGTCCTCAGGGACTCAGTCAATCAATCAATGTTTATTTATATAGCCCAATATCACAAATGTTACATTTGACAATACGACACCCTCTGTCCTTAGACCCTCTGTCCTTAGACCCTCTGTTCTCAGACCCTCTGTCCTTAGACCCTCTGTCCTCAGACCCTCTGTCCTCAGACCCTCTGTCCTTAGACCCTCTGTCCTCAGACCCTCTGTCCTCAGACCCTCTGTCCTCAGACCCTCTGTCCTCAGACCCTCTATCCTTAGACCCTCTGTCCTTAGACCCTCTGTCCTCAGACCCTCTGTCCTCAGATCCTCTGTCCTTAGACCCTCTGTCCTCAGACCCTCTGTCCTTAGACCCTCTGTCCTCAGACCCTCTGTCCTCAGACCCTCACATCGTACAAGGAAAAACTTCCGGAGAAAACCCACAGGTCCTCAGGGACTAGAGACTTTTTGCACTATTTTTATTTTGTATTCTTGTATGTTATGATATGTGTTGCGTCGCTGGAGGAGCTCAGGTCAGAAGGGACACTTCTGTGTCTCCATGTCTCCTCTGTAGCTGCTGAGCATCTGGTGAGAACACTTTGAATCTTCATTCTTGAGGGTGTTACACCATGCATGTTATGTGCTCCCCTCACTGTCTCCCAGGTGCACCTGGTCTGCCCCTGGCTCCGCCTCTGCCCAGGTGCACCTGCTCTGCCCCTGGCTCCGCCTCTGCCCAGGTGTTCCCAATGCCACTCAGTCGCGGATATATAAAGAGAAGCTGGAGGAGAAGGACGTCTTGCCTCTCCTCTGAAGACTCTTTGTAGGGGGCTGAGACATACTGGATGTGTGGATGTGTTTATGTTTAGCCTGGAGGACCTGTAGTCCAGTTTGTGTGGCTTTTGTTGTTCCCATAGGGTTTACATTTGACTTTTGGTTGGGGGGGGCTCTGGGTCCTACGGCCCCTGGTGTGGCTGCCTCGGGCTCCCTCCTTCCTTCTGTTCTTTTTGGCCAGGCTGTGGGTCTCAGCGCGAGCCACTACGGCGGCGCGCAGGCTGCGGCTGTAACGAGGCACCAGATTCATGAGTTCATTACATAAATAAAAGGTAGCAGCCATTTATGTAAAAAGAAATGCAGAAATAACGTAATAATTATATTAAAATAAAGAATGATATTGATTATGAAAGGGACAAGAATAATGAAAAAAACATAGTTTTGTGAAAAGTTTTATTGTATTTAAATAATTATTATAAATAAATTAAAATGTAAAAATAAGTGTTTTTTATTTATTGCCCTCCTACCGCGTCAGCAGCGCATAACAATAACAATTAGAGCCGGGACTCGATTAAAAAAATTAATCTAATTAATTAGAGGCGTTGTAATTAATTAATCGAAATTAATCGCATTTTTAATCAAATATACACATCTGACCTGAGAACAGTGAGAAGCCATTTCCACATGGATGTGACTCCAAGTGGTCTACAGTCGAGTGCAGGGACTGACTTATCCTGGCCCTGAAACCAGTCCTCTGGTTGAGTGTGGGTTGGGTCAGGGTGTGGTTCCTTGCACTCAGAGTCGGGCTAGCTGCTACATGCTAGCTGCTACATGCTAGCTGCTACATGCTAGCTGCTACATGCTAGCTGCTACATGCTAGCTGCTACATGCTAACTGCTACATGCTAGCTGCTACATGCTAGCTGCTACATGCTAGCTGCTACATGCTAGCTGCTACATGCTAGCTGCTACATGCTAGCTGCTACATGCTAACTGCTACATGCTAGCTGCTACATGCTTTGCATTTAGGTGATACTTTAGGCTTGATGAGCTGCGGCTCTTGTCGACGCTTCCATCCGTGCGTTTTTTAAAACAAGATGTCCCATCCACGCGGCCGACCAAAGCGTCTCATCAGCTTGTTCGTTCATGTTTGACTATTGTTCACCGTGGTTTGTTGTCGTTTGAAGTCCCATGCTGAAGTCATGACCGTTAGTTGGTGCTCCAGTATAATCGGTACGCCTGAAACTCATCCAGTGAGAAACGTTCCGCTGTGCAAAAATAAGTGCGATTAAAATGCGTTAATTTTTTTAACGCGTTATTTTTTGTGTAATTAATTAATCTTAATTAACGCGTTAAAGTCCCGGCCATAATAATAATGCATTTTATTTATAGAGCGCTTTTCTAGAAACCCAAAGACACTTTCCAGAGATACAATTCATAACAACAGAATTAAAACAACACACTTATAAAACATGAACAAAGACTCTCAGACGTATACAGTATGTAGTGTCCTCAGGGTGGAGTGTCCTCAGGGTGGAGTGCCCTCAGGGTGGAGTGTCCTCAGGGTGGAGTGTCCTCAGGGTGGAGTTCACAGGAGACGCTCTGGAGGTGTGTCAAACACCTGAAGCAGAGCGACTCTTCTGTTTGTGTGACCACAGAAAGAGTCTCTCTTCACTTCCTCAATTCAGAGACGCCCCGAGGCGCCTCCTCTCACAGCAGGAGGTCCTCCTCTCACAGCAGGAGGTCCTCCTCTCACAGCAGGAGGTCCTCCTCTCACAGCAGGAGGTCCACCTCTCACAGCAGGAGGTCCACCTCTCACGGCTTCAGAGCCAGAGTCAGAACACCTTGTCAGACACACCACCAGTCACTTCACATGTATCTTCTGCTCTCAGCACTTTCCTCTTTCTGACCGCTTTCACTTTCTACTTCTTACATTCTCCAACAGGCTGGTTCCTTTAGAAGCTCTGCTAATCTCTCCCTGTGAAAGACTCTGAGAGGAGAGGGGGGGGGGCCTGACCCCCCACAATGTGAAGACATGTTGTCTTCATTTGTAAAGGAAACACACACACACACACACACACACACACACACACACACACACCGTCTCGCGCTTCAACACACTCTCATACAGATGCTTATTCACACCGTTGCACACTCAGTGACCCACGCTCGCTCACACACACACACACACACACACACACACACACACACACACACACACACACACACACACACACACACACACACACACACACACAGTTTGTATCAGATTGAAGGAGATCAGTAATGATCGTCGGTGCAGGTCCGGACGTGTGGCGACTTGAGGAGACGTGAGGAGACGTGAGGCGACGTGAGGAGACGTGTGGCGACTTGAGGAGACGTGTGGCGACTTGAGGAGACGTGAGGCGACGTGAGGAGACGTGTGGCGACTTGAGGAGACGTGGGCGACGTGAGGCGACGTGAGGAGACGTGAGGCGACGTGAGGAGACGTGAGGAGGCGTGAGGAGACGTGAGGCGACGTGAGACGACGTGAGGAGACGTGAGGAGACGTGAGGCGACGTGAGGAGACGTGAGGCGACGTGAGGCGACTTGAGGAGACGTGGGGCGACGTGAGGCGACGTGAGGAGACGTGAGGTGACGTGAGGAGACGTGAGGAGGCGTGAGGAGACGTGAGGTGACGTGAGACGACGTGAGGAGACGTGAGGAGGCGTGAGGAGGCGTGAGGCGACGTGAGGCGACGTGAGGAGACGTGTGGCGACTTGAGGAGACGTGGGGCGACGTGAGGCGACGTGAGGAGACGTGAGGCGACGTGAGGAGACGTGAGGAGGCGTGAGGAGACGTGAGACGACGTGAGGAGACGTGAGGAGACGTGAGGAGGCGTGAGGCGACGTGAGGCGACGTGAGGAGACGTGAGGAGACGTGAGGCGACTTGAGGAGGCGTGAGGAGACTTGAGGAGGCGTGAAGAGACGTGAGGCGACGTGAGGCGACGTGAGGAGACTTGAGGAGGCGTGAAGAGACGTGAGGCGACGTGAGGCGACGTGAGGAGACGTGTGGCGACTTGAGGAGACGTGAGGCGACGTGAGGCGACGTGAGGAGACGTGAGGCGACGTGAGGAGACGTGAGGAGGCGTGAGGAGACGTGAGGCGACGTGAGACGACGTGAGGAGACGTGAGGAGACGTGAGGCGACGTGAGGAGACGTGAGGCGACGTGAGGCGACTTGAGGAGACGTGGGGTGACGTGAGGCGACGTGAGGAGACGTGAGGTGACGTGAGGAGACGTGAGGAGGCGTGAGGAGACGTGAGGCGACGTGAGACGACGTGAGGAGACGTGAGGAGGCGTGAGGCGACGTGAGGCGACGTGAGGAGACGTGTGGCGACTTGAGGAGACGTGGGGGCGACGTGAGGCGACGTGAGGAGACGTGAGGAGGCGTGAGGAGACGTGAGACGACGTGAGGAGACGTGAGGAGACGTGAGGAGGCGTGAGGCGACGTGAGGCGACGTGAGGAGACGTGAGGAGACGTGAGGCGACTTGAGGAGGCGTGAGGAGACTTGAGGAGGCATGAAGAGACGTGAGGCGACGTGAGGCGACGTGAGGAGACTTGAGGAGGCGTGAAGAGACGTGAGGCGACGTGAGGCGACTTGAGGAGACTTGAGGAGGCGTGAAGAGACGTGAGGCGACGTGAGGAGACGTGAGGAGACTTGAGGAGGCGTGAAGAGACGTGAGGCGACGTGAGGAGACGTGAGGCGACGTGAGGAGACGTGGGGCGACGTGAGGCGACTTGAGGAGACGTGAAGAGACGTGAGGAGACGTGAGGAGGCGTGAGGAGGCGTGAGGCGACGTGAGGAGACGTGAGGAGACGTGAGGCGACTTGAGGAGGCGTGAGGAGACGTGAGGAGACGTGAGGCGACGTGTGGCGACTTGAGGAGACGTGGGGCGACGTGAGGCGACGTGAGGAGACTTGAGGAGGCGTGAAGAGACGTGAGGCGACGTGAGGCGACGTGAGGAGACGTGTGGCGACTTGAGGAGACGTGAGGCGACGTGAGGCGACGTGAGGAGACGTGAGGCGACGTGAGGAGACGTGAGGAGGCGTGAGGAGACGTGAGGAGACGTGAGGCGACGTGAGGCGACGTGAGGAGACGTGAGGCGACGTGAGGCGACGTGAGGAGACGTGTGGCGACTTGAGGAGACGTGAGGCGACGTGAGGCGACGTGAGGAGACGTGAGGCGACGTGAGGAGACGTGAGGAGGCGTGAGGAGACGTGAGGCGACGTGAGGCGACGTGAGGAGACGTGAGGCGACGTGAGACGACGTGAGGAGACGTGAGGAGACGTGAGGCGACGTGAGGAGACGTGAGGCGACGTGAGGCGACTTGAGGAGACGTGGGGTGACGTGAGGCGACGTGAGGAGACGTGAGGCGACGTGAGGAGACGTGAGGAGGCGTGAGGAGACGTGAGGCGACGTGAGGAGACGTGAGGAGGCGTGAGGCGACGTGAGGCGACGTGAGGAGACGTGTGGCGACTTGAGGAGACGTGGGGCGACGTGAGGCGACGTGAGGAGACGTGAGGCGACGTGAGGAGACGTGAGGAGGCTTGAGGAGACGTGAGACGACGTGAGGAGACGTGAGGAGACGTGAGGAGGCGTGAGGCGACGTGAGGCGACGTGAGGAGACGTGAGGAGACGTGAGGCGACTTGAGGAGGCGTGAGGAGACTTGAGGAGGCGTGAAGAGACGTGAGGCGACGTGAGGCGACGTGAGGAGACTTGAGGAGGCGTGAAGAGACGTGAGGCGACGTGAGGCGACTTGAGGAGACTTGAGGAGGCGTGAAGAGACGTGAGGCGACGTGAGGAGACGTGAGGAGACTTGAGGAGGCGTGAAGAGACGTGAGGCGACGTGAGAGACGTGAGGCGACGTGAGGAGACGTGGGGCGACGTGAGGCGACTTGAGGAGACGTGAAGAGACGTGAGGAGACGTGAGGAGACGTGAGGAGGCGTGAGGCGACGTGAGGAGACGTGAGGAGACGTAAGGCGACTTGAGGAGGCGTGAGGAGACGTGAGGAGACGTGAGGCGACTTGAGGAGGCGTGAGGAGACGTGAGGCGACTTGAGGAGGCGTGAGGAGACGTGAGGCGACGTGAGGAGACGTGGGGGCGACGTGAGGCGACTTGCGGAGACGTGAGGAGACGTGAGGAGACGTGAGGAGACGTGAGGCGACTTGAGGAGGCGTGAGGCGACGTGAGGAGACGTGAGGCGACTTGAGGAGGCGTGAAGAGACGTGAGGCGACGTGAGGAGACGTGAGGCGACGTGAGGAGACGTGAGGCGACGTGAGGAGACGTGAGGCGACTTGAGGAGGCGTGAAGAGACGTGAGGCGACGTGAGGAGACGTGAGGAGACGTGAGGCGACGTGAGGCGACGTGAGGAGACGTGAGGAGACGTGAGGCGACGTGAGGCGACGTGAGGAGACGTGAGGAGACGTGAGGCGACGTGAGGAGACGTGAGGCGACGTGAGGAGACTTGAGGAGGCGTGAGGAGACGTGAGGCGACTTGAGGAGGCGTGAAGAGACGTGAGGCGACGTGAGACGACGTGAGGAGACGTGAGGAGACGTGAGGCGACTTGAGGAGACGTGAGGAGACGTGAGGAGACTTGAGGAGGCGTGAAGAGACGTGAGGCGACGTGAGGAGACGTGAGGCGACGTGAGGAGACGTGGGGCGACGTGAGGCGACTTGAGGAGACGTGAAGAGACGTGAGGAGACGTGAGGAGGCGTGAAGAGACGTGAGGAGACGTGAGGAGGCGTGAGGCGACGTGAGGAGACGTGAGGAGACGTGAGGAGACGTGAGGCGACTTGAGGAGGCGTGAGGAGACGTGAGGAGACGTGAGGCGACTTGAGGAGGCGTGAGGAGACGTGAGGCGACTTGAGGAGGCGTGAGGAGACGTGAGGCGACGTGAGGAGACGTGGGGCGACGTGAGGCGACTTGCGGAGACGTGAGGAGACGTGAGGAGACGTGAGGCGACTTGAGGAGGCGTGAGGCGACGTGAGGAGACGTGAGGCGACTTGAGGAGGCGTGAAGAGACGTGAGGCGACGTGAGGAGACGTGAGGAGACGTGAGGCGACGTGAGGAGACGTGAGGCGACTTGAGGAGGCGTGAAGAGACGTGAGGCGACGTGAGGAGACGTGAGGAGACGTGAGGCGACGTGAGGCGACGTGAGGAGACGTGAGGAGACTTGAGGAGGCGTGAGGAGACGTGAGGCGACTTGAGGAGGCGTGAAGAGACGTGAGGCGATGTGAGACGACGTGAGGAGACGTGAGGAGACGTGAGGCGACTTGAGGAGACGTGAGGAGACGTGAGGTGACGTGAGGAGACGTGAGGAGACGTTCTGTCGGGACGTGTTCTTTGGTGTTCTTTGGTGTTTGGTGTAAGGACCTTTAGGTTTGTTGGATATTAGACATCAAAGAGAGGATACAAATGTAGTTTCCGTAACATGTGCTAAGAAATTCAATGGTTAGTCTCTCCTAGTCTCTCCCAGTGTGTCCTAGTCTCTCCTAGTCTCTCCTAGTGTCTCCTAGTCTCTCCCAGTGTCTCCTAGTGTCTCCTAGTCTCTCCCAGTCTCTCCCAGTGTCTCCCAGTGTCTCCTAGTCTCTCCCAGTGTCTCCTAGTCTCTCCCAGTGTCTCCTAGTCCCTCCCAGTGTCTCCTAGTCTCTCCTAGTGTCTCCTAGTCCCTCCCAGTGTCTCCTAGTCTCTCCCAGTGTCTCCTAGTCTCTCCCAGTCTCTCCCAGTGTCTCCTAGTCTCTCCTAGTCTCTCCTAGTGTCTCCCAGTGTCTCATAGTCTCTCCTAGTGTCTCCTAGTCTCTCCCAGTGTCTCCTAGTCTCTCCTAGTGTCTCCTAGTCTCTCCTAGTGTCTCCTGTCCTCTCCCTTCTGTCACTGAGCGTTAACGTGTCCTACAGAGGAAGCTGTAGCGTCCCCTCGTCTCAGCAGAGAGTCGTCTCTGACCCAGCTCTCCGTCAGCAGACTGAGAGCTGCACAGATTCCATTGAGACCTTAAGGACCGGGTCAGCACCTCATAATGGATCTAAGGCTGCGGCCACACGAGGACGAATTCGGTCGTTTGCGTTACTGTTTAGTGTCATAGAGACCGTTCGGCCACACGAGGACGACCGAATACGGCACTAAACGACTGAGGAAACGATAACGGGTCCCAAGGTGGATAGACCGGCATACGCAACTCTCTGGGGGGTCAAACGGCTCCGTGTGTACGCCCTATCCGAACTAGGGTGACCAGATGTCCCGCTTTGCGCGGGACTGCACAGCATTTTCACGACTTTTGGTGCGTCCCGCAAATTGAGACGATGGTCCCGCATATTTCATTTTGATTGGCTAAAACGCTTTTCTTTAAAATCAGATTTATCCAATGGCTGTTGAGAAAGCAGGGAAGGCTATCATCAGGGGGCTGTGTTTGCTGTCAATCAAACTGTAACACACGGCGGGTGCTGGTCAAGTGTTAACCAATGAGAGTAACTCACTCACACACCCCCCCCACCCGCCAAACAACAACAACGAACGCAGGCGACGCAGCAGGTTATGGAAAATGGAGGAAACTGAAACTACAGCTAAGAAGAAAAGAAGATGCACAGACAACAAAGACTGGGAAGACACTTACCCGTGGTGCAGCCAGTGCAGGGCGACTCTCAGAGAGTTTTTTTCAATCTTTGCAAGAGTCATTTTTACATTTCACATGGCAGTGAATACGACGTCAAAAGACACAGAGAATGCGATTCTCACAAGAAACGTGTCGCTCAAAAAGAGACATCCTATGGAGACATTCCTACTCAAACCAAAACATGATGGTCACTCAGACAAGGTAACAGCAGCAGAAATAACCAGCGTTACCACACAGTGCAACACTCCCATCATACCGGTCAAATGACTGGTAACAAGCTAGCGCCGACAATTTTTCCAGACTCCGAGATAGTAAAGAAAATGTCATGTGGTCGTACAAAAGCAGCGTCCATAAGAACAGATGTGCTTGCCCCTGCCTCTGTGGAGAGTTGTTTGACAGAGTCAGAGACACCAGTGGTTCTAGGTGACAGAAGGCCCACCTTCTGTTGCTGTGATGGACACAACTGAAAGCTATTTTATTTTATGTATTATTATGTTTCTGTTCCCTCCTGGTGTTGGTTTTATTTTATCTATTAATTTATGTTGTGCCTACTTGTACAGGTAATACACTAGTTGAATTAAGAAGATGCATTTCTAAACACTTGAAGTGAATAATGCCTGCTGCCTTGGTTAGCCTTAGTTTACTTTTCTTTATTAAAAAACTGCATTTTGACTTCACTTTCTGCTCTGTTATATATTTGTTAAGTTTTTTTTTCTTCCGGGGGTTGGGGGGTGCTGTTGAAAGGGTGTCCCACATTGTCCCACACAACCATACTCCTTGTCCCACATTTGGTTTGTTGGGATCTGGTCACCCTAATCCGAACATTTTCAGATCACTGATAGTGATTGCGCAATAGCCCCGCCTCTCCCCACCTCTTCTGCTCACCAACAACAACAATGGCGGATCGCAGAGTTGCTATCGTGCTCCGGACGCTATTGGCCATGCTACAGTTGTTTGTGCAACATCTACAGCAATAATGATGAGGCAATAGCCCCGCCTCTCCCCACCTCTGCTGCTCACTCCCACGTCAAAGTAAACTGCACCCTGAATTCAGATTATTTATCTTTCTCTCGATATGGACCTAAACGCGAGTGAAGTCTAATCTGACAGGACGGAGACACGCAGCTCTGCTCACCTGCAGCTCCTCCCGCTGCAGCACAACACACACTTCAAGTCAGATCATCGCCCTTAGCTATTTTAATTACCTCTCAAACTAAACTAGTTATAAATATGTTTATTCTTACTGTCGGCCGGGCCACTCATTACTGGATCAGCTGCTGCATGAGACAGACACTGACGCTGTCCAAAGAGAGGGAGGAGAAAGAGAGGCTCCGTGTATTTTATTATTATATTATATAGAGTCGTTATTCATTTGTTTTAAAGCTCAATAAATAACAGAGAAGACCTTTGACCGGAACTTTATCATTTAGAAAGATTTAAACTTTAATACACGTTGACTGGCGAAAAGCTCTGCCCGGTTCCCTCGGCCCCCACCGCAGAGAATAAACAGAAGGGCAACCATGACAACCATGCTTCTTCGCTGCTTTTGTGGAGGAAGTTACAGCGCCACCTACAGGCTCGGCATATGTACTGCAGCTTCTCCAGCGGCTGGAGCTGAACGGAGCGTCTCGTGTGGACAGACACTATCCGGATAACTATTGCGTGTGGATGGAAGCTTGTTTGCGATTGCGTTTGCGTTAATCCTATGCGTTTAGCCGTTTTCGTCCTCGTGGGGCCGCAGCCTGAGTGTTTAACAGTGTTTCACTTTCATCCAAAGTATCAGGGCACGACTTGTAACGTCACATGAACCCAAATCTATTACATTAGCAGAACAGCACCAGGTCGGCCCGGAGACGCAGGACACACTTCAGTCTGAAGCGTTACCGTCGTCCTGACTCTCCCTACATTTAAAGTGTGCGTGTGTGTGCGTGTGTGTGTGTGTGCGTGTGTGTGTGTGTGTGACAGGTAGAAGTGGACGATGAAGGACTCTTACAGCAAAGTGAAGAGAGCTCTAATGATCTCTGAGAGGAGGAGGCACGCTCTGTCACCTCCTCTCTCTCTCACACACACACACACACACACACACACACACACACACACACACACACACACACACACACACACACACACAGCTCCAGGGCATGTTGGGGGTTCAGTTAGCTTCCCTTTAAGAGCCCACAGAGGCAGAACAGAGTCACAGGAAAGTGTCAATCAAGAGATCAGCCAAGCAGCATGAACACACACACACACACACACACACACACACACACACACACACACACACGCACACACACACACACACACACACACACACACACACACACACACACACGCACGCACACACACACACACACACACACACACACACACACAGACACACACGCACACAGACACACACACGCACACACGCACACACACACACACACACACACACACACACAGACACACACGCACACAGACACACACACGCACACACACACACACACAGACACACACACACGCACACACACACACACACACACACACACACACACACACACATGAACACACTCTGTACGTACGAACGTTTAAACTCTTAAATGCCGTTGACGGTATCGTCTCTATTTCTCGACCTGAAGTCAAACGTCTCTGAAACGGAACACAGGGAGAAGAAGCCGCTGTCCGTGTGTGTCGCCGGTCAAACAGCCAGCCAACATTTAGGTGTGTGTGTTGCACGTTTGAAAGTGCACGTGAAGGTTAATGCCCAGAGCCGACTGGGTGCTGATGATGTTTCAGAACCAAACTGATGTGAACCTCAAGTCTCAAAGTGTGCGGGGGGGGGGGGGGGGGGTCAGTGGTCCTCAGGTGGGGGGGGGTCAGTGGTCCCTCAGGTGTGGGGGGTCAGTGGTCCTCAGGTGGGGGGGGGTCAGTGGTCCTCAGGTGGGGGGGGGTCAGTGGTCCTCAGGTGGGGGGGGGTCAGTGGTCCTCAGGTGGGGGGGGGTCAGTGGTCCTCAGGTGGGGGGGGGTCAGTGGTCCTCAGGTGTGGGGGGTCAGTGGTCCTCAGGTGGGGGGGGGTCAGTGGTCCTCAGGTGGGGGGGGGTCAGTGGTCCTCAGGTGGGGGGGGGTCAGTGGTCCTCAGGTGTGGGGGGTCAGCACCCCCCCCCTCAGATAGGGATCAGGAAACTGAGCTGCTGCCTCTCAGGTAAACAGATGGGAGGATCTGCCCTCTGCTCCTCAAGATAACCTCTGACTCCCCCCTCACCTCCTGTAACCCCCCCCACCTGTGCTGCTCATTGCACCTGTACCCCCCCCCTCACCTGTACCCCCCCCCCCCCCAGGTCAAAGTTTCATCCTGCTCACTGACCGCTCCAATCTGCACTCTGTGACCATTCATACAAATACATAATGATAATAAAGAAAAATCATATTAATAGTGAAATAATATATCAAGTAAACTAATAATAATACATATAACTAGAATAACACAAACATGTTGTGTGTGTGTGTGTGTCTCTGTAACTGTGTGTGTGTGTGTGTGTGTGTGTCTCTCTGTAACTGTGTGTGTGTGTGTGTGTGTGTGTGTGTGTGTGTGTGTGTGTGTGGTGTGTGGGTCTTAATCAGGCTGCAGAGGTCCCCCCCTCGTTGTCTTCCACAATTACCATGACATTCTTAATGTCCACACAGAGTCATCCAGAGGGCACCCCCCCCCTCTGTGGCCCCCTCCCTCTCTTTAGGGCCCCCCCCTTTAGGGTCACGGTGACCCCTGACCTCCGACTGCAGCAGTTTCCAGAGCAATAAACGGTTTTCTGCAGCAACGGCACAATGTGAGCGCAGATTTATAACTGAGGGCGTGCACGAGAGACACGAGCGTGCACAAGGGGGGATAAAGAACGTGCACTTTTATGAGCTGCCGAATAATGCCCTCATATAATAACCCTCAAATTAATGTGTGACTTTAACTAGCTGCTAAATAGTGCTCTCATGTTAATCTATTATAACATGTAGCTGCTAAATAGTGCTCTCATGTTAATCTATTATAACATGTAGCTGCTAAATAGTGCTCTCATATTAAACTATTATAAACATTTAGCTGCTAAATAGTGCTCTCATATTAAACTATTATAATATGTAGCTGCTAAATAGTGCTCTCATATCATACTATTATAACATGTAGCTGCTAAATAGTGCTCTCATATTAATCTATTATAACATGTAGCTGCTAAATAGTGCTCTCATGTTAATCTATTATAACATGTAGCTGCTAAATAGTGCTCTCATATTTAAACTATTATAACATGTAAGCTGCTAAATAGTGCTCTCATATTAAACTATTATAACATGTAGCTGCTAAATAGTGCTCTCATATTAAACTATTATAACATGTAGCTGCTAAATAGTGCTCTCATATTAACTATTATAACATGTAGCTGCTAAATAGTGCTCTATATTAATCTATTATAACATGTAGCTGCTAAATAGTGCTCTCATATCAAACTATTATAACATGTAGCTGCTAAATAGTGCTCTCATGTTAATCTATTATAACATGTAGCTGCTAATAGTGCTCTCATGTTAATCTATTATAACATGTAGCTGCTAAATAGTGCTCTCATGTTAATCTATTATACATGCTGCTAAATAGTGCTCTCATATCAAACTATTATAACATGTAGCTGCTAAATAGTGCTCTCATGTTAATCTATTATAACATGTAGCTGCTAAATAGTGCTCTCATATCAAACTATTATAACATGTAGCTGCTAAATAGTGCTCTCATGTTAATCTATTATAACATGTAGCTGCTAAATAGTGCTCTCATATCAAACTATTATAACATGTAGCTGCTAAATAGTGGCTCTCATAGTAATCTATTATAACATGGAGCTGCTAAATAGTCTCTCATATCAAACTATTATAACATGTAGCTGCTAAATAGTGCTCTCATATCAAACTATTATAACATTTAGCTGCTAAATAGTGCTCTCATATTAATCTATTATAACATGTAGCTGCTAAATAGTTCTCTCATATTAAACTATTATAACATGTAGCTGCTAAATAGTGCTCTCATATTAAACTATTATAACATGTAGCTGCTAAATATTGCTCTCATATTAATCTATTATAACATGTAGCTGCTAATAGTGCTCTCATATTAAACTATTATAACATGTAGCTGCTAAATAGTGCTCTCATATTAATCTATTATAACATGTAGCTGCTAAATAGTGCTCTCATATTAAACTAGTATACATGTAGCTGCTAAATAGTGTTGCTCATATTAACTATTATAAACATGTAGCTGCTAAATAGTGCTCTCAGATTAAACTAGATAGATAACATGTAGCTGCTAAATAGTGGCTCTCATATCAACTATTATAACATGTAGCTGCTAAATAGTGCTCTTCATATTAATCTATTATACATGTAGCTGCTAAATAGTGCGTCTCATATTAAAACTATGATAACATGTAGCTGCTAAATAGTGCTCTCATATCAAAGCTATTATAACATTTAGCTGCTAAATGTGCTCTCATATCAAACTATTATAACATGTAGCTGCTAAATAGTGCTCTCATATTAATCTATTATAACATTTAGCTGCTAAATAGTGCTCTCATATTAAAACTAGTAGAACATGTAGCTGCTAAATAGTGCTCTCATATTAAACTACTATAACATGTAGCTGCTAAATAGTGCTCTCATGTTAATCTATTATAACATGTAGCGTGCTAATAGTGCTCTCATATCAAACTGACTATTATAACATGTAGCTGCTAAATAGTGCTCTCATGCTTAATACTGTTATAACATGTAGCTGCTAAATCGGCTCTCATATCAAACTATTATAACTGTAGCTCTGCTAAATAGTGCTCTCAATGTTAATCTATTATACATGTAGCTGCTAAATAGTGCTCTCATATCAAACTATTATAACATGTAGCTGCTAAATAGTGCTCTCATATTAATCTATATAACATAGCTGCTAATAGTGCTCTCATAAACTATTATAACATGTAGCTGCTAAATAGTGCTCTCATATCACAACTATTATAACATGTAAGCTGCTAAATAGTGCTCTCATATTAACTATTATAACATGTAGCTGCTAAATAGTGCTCTCATATTAAACTATTATAACATGTAGCTGCTAAATAGTGCTCTCATATTAAAACTATTATAACATGTAGCTGCTAAATAGTGCTCTCATATTAATCTATTATAACATGTAGCTGCTAAATAGTGCTCTCATGTAAACTATTATAACATGTAGCTGCTAAATAGTGCTCTCATTATTAAACTATTATAACATGTAGCTGCTAAATAGTGCTCTCATAATTAATCTATTATACATGTAGCTTGCCTAAATAGTGCTCTCATATTAAACTATTATAACATGAGCTGCTAAATAGTGCTCTCATGATTAACTATTATAACATGTAGCTGCTAAATAGTGCTCTCATATCAACAACTATTATAACATGTAGCTG
>JAMFTG010001876.1:0-21462 GCA_023974075.1 Chaenocephalus aceratus
CTTGGTCTTAAAGAGTGTGAAAGTAAAGGTTGAGGCAGTCAGCTCTAATCTTCAGGGCCCTAATACCAAATGAACAGTTAGAATACATGGTCTGTTTCTTTATATGCTGATATATCTCACTGTGTGTTTCATTAGGCTCCTTGTGGCAGTGTAGAAATGAGAACGGTATATTTTACAAGAACAAAAAAAGATTATCGATGTGGTGGTGAAAGCTGTGCCTTAAAGGGGCCCTATTATGCTCACTTTCAGGTTCATATGTATATGTTGTGCCTATACTGTGACATGTTTACATGATTAAATGTTCAGAATTTGGGTGTGTGGAAGAGAAACGTTGGGATTTGATTCTTTGAAGACCAGGAAAGGGAAAACCCCAAAAAGCATAATAGGGCCCCTTTAAACAGATAGTTTGGATGTATTATAGTTGGGATGTGTGAGGCACTTGTCCACATTCAGCGTATTAACTACATTTGTAAGGCAGAAAATAACACAAACAAACTAATTTGTCGAGGAATCAGACCACCCCACCTCAAAACATACAAACTAAACCTTTCACACAGCGATCCCACACCTATACTTCAAATGTGCTCCACATTATAAAATAGAATCAAAACTGAAAAAGGGGTATCAATGTCCAAATACTTTTACGAGGATGAGGGGAATTCATGGATCACACGGTAATAGGGAGATGCTCGGAGCAAGAAAAGTGTCATCTTGAAATAGACTGGCATTATGCATCCAAAAGAATTAATTCACAACCCTGTTAATGTGTATTAAGTGGGCCAATGAAGGATGGTTTATGCATGGTGATAAACATCAATAATTGGCAGTGGAGCTACTACTGTACTGCTCCATCTCAATTTATTTTCCTCCAGTGTGTTCAGTATTGAGGAATATGAACACGTTTACTGGAGCACCAATAACCAAGACACTTAGCGTAGCCTCCTCAAAGTTCAAGATGATAATAGTCAAATGAGTTACAGTGGACAGTAAAAACCCAAATACTTATTAATACTCTGTTTTAACAATCTTACAGCCTGGAAAAACACAACTGATAGGGTAGCTAAAAAAATAAAGCCCAAGCTGTAATAAATGATTGGTTTAAGTCCCTATTTTACTATCTAGAAGAAAAGCACTTATTATTGAATCTTAGATCACTTTACACTTGTGTTTATAATGCACAAGGCGTCATTACAGACATATTCTTAATGCTTTTAACGTCGAGTATCATGATACTTCCTTATTGCTGGTCACTCACAGACATGTAAATAATTAATTATAAACTTTGACATGTTATATGAATAAACCGCATATATTTATGCGTAATACAACATTTATAAGGGAAAAAAACTATTGGAGTTATAATTTGCTATGACTACAGTCATGTCATGTTTATTAAACATTGTGCATAATAAAACATTGTAAATGGTTATAATCATTCATAACAACTTTAAACAAGGTATATAAAGTATAATAAGTAGTGGAAATAATGTATTATAAGTTCATCTCCTATAACGCTTTAAGTCACCATGCCAAAGTGACAACAGAGAGTAAATAAAGGTTAAAATAAAAAGTAAAAAAAACACATAAAGCCTTATAAATGCATTATAATTTCCTAAGAATATGCTTATGATGCATTATAGTAGGGCTGTGCAATTAATCGTATTTGAATCTCGATTACGATTTTGGCTTGCAACGATTACGAAAACAACGTAAATAAAACGATTATTATTCAGGGTAATCAACTGTTAAAAACATACTGTTCAAATCAAATTTGTTCAATAAATGGATGTTTTCAAAGTAAATAGATAATCGTTTTTAATAATCGTGATATCAATTATTGACCAAAATAATCGTGATTATGATTTCTGCCATAATCGCACAGCCCTACACTATAGAGAAGACCTTCATATAAAGGGTTATTTAAAGGGGACCTATCATGCAAAATGCACTTTTTGATGTCTTTTATACATACATATGTGTCCCCGGTGCGTCGGGGAACTCACGCAACATCAGAAAATAAAACCCTCTCTCTTTTTCTCCATACCCACATCTCTAAAAACGGGTGTACAACAAGCGGATACAGATTCCATCCGAACTGACGTCAAAATGGCGGCGGACCCACAGAAAGTTGCTATCAGAAACAATGCCTGACGTGTTTTGGACATCTTTGTTTACGTTTGCAAGCCTTGCTAACACTCAGATCTAACCTGTACTGTGTAGAGCACATGTGTTTAAAAAGCAGGAAATATAAAAAGAACTCACCTTGTGATAAACCTGCAAGAGAAAAAGCATTTGAGCTCCATACTATTTCAGAAATAATCCTTGACGTGGCTTAAACAGGATGGCGTTTTATCACAACCAAATTTAACTTTATCTCCGGTAGAATTCTGATCAGGCATTAGCTCCGCCTCCTCTTATTTATTTTTTTCAAGCTAAAGACCCAAGATCCGCGTTTCTCTAACAGGGCTGCAAAAGAGGGGTTTGAGCAGTATGAGGCATGGCTACAATGGGTGAACGGTTTGGTATTTTGAAAAAAAACCAAACAGACATGTTTTGTATAGGTATGGCCCTACAATATATGTTTCAAATATAGCATGATAGGTCCACTTTAAGAAAAATACCAAAAAGGAAGTACTAAGATTCCTGACCTTATAAGTCATTATAAAACTATTTATAATATTATATAATTATTGGTGTAAAACCTAATGAAGATGTATGAGTGCTTATGATTATTATACAGGAGTATAAACCGATTATAAAGCATTATAACTATGTCTCTAATGTATTAAGGCATGGTCTCACTGCATTTCCTTTCCTAAGTAGCCCCAGTTGCTCTTACTTGTCCTCCTGGTGGTTGTCCTCGCCCTCGCTGAGCTCCTCGTCGTCCACCAAGTGTCCGAAAGGCTCCGAGGAGATGGACACCATGTTGGAGAGGATGAGGCGGCTGTCACTGCTGGCTGTCAACACCAGTTGGTCATGGCTGTGGTTGTAGCGCACGCTCCACACCCTGGGACGGAAAAAAAACACCACACATGCATTCGATATTAAATAATGCAGTAATGTGGGGAGGTGCAGGACATTTTGGAGAGTCCAAGGGGGTGTATGTATCTGCCATTGTTCCAAACTCTCCGCACAGGGTTAGGTTTATCCTAAAACCCTGACGCACCATTGTTCGTCGCATGCTCGGGTTGGATGGTCTGCCCCGATCATCCGTCGACAAAACCATTGGAACACCCTTATATACAGTATGAGGCTATTCTTAGTTCTCATCCACCTTATTTGCAGACTACATCAAAGTAGGGTAACCTGTCAACTTTCTTTTTGTTCACTGTCCCTAAAGTCACCAGGCTTGGGAAAGGGCATTCAGTTACGCTGCTCCAGAGAAGAACAAACCTCTGTCTGTAGATGCATTTTATCATGATGTTACTGATTGTGACCATATATGTTCTTTATTGTTGTTTTTAATTTGAGCCTGTTACTGTGCTGCTGACTATCTTGGCCAGTACTCTCATTGCTTTAATCTCATTGGGACTTTCCTTTAAATAAATCAATTGAAACACTCTTGCCCACACAAATCATGGAGACAATGCAACATTCTCATATTATGCATTTCTGGGTGTATACTCCGATGCCAGTAATGAGGATTTGGCACATCTCAGTCTATATTTAGGCTTCCTGATCATAATCATAAACTCTCTGATCCTGGTTTTGTTTGTTGCTCAGTTCCGCTTTCTCCAATTCAATTCTCCCTCACCTCTCCCCTCTCATTTTTGTCCCCCTCTTTCAATTTTTCCGATTGTCACCACCGTCTCCCCCTTCGTGCTATTTTTCCTCCTCTCTTTCTTTCTCTTGTTGTGTTTCTCTATGTCTCTCTCCCTCTCCGTGAGCCCGGGGCACAGCTCACAGTGCGGTCCCACTCCCCTCACAGGGAGGGATTGAGGGATAACGGAGGCTGTTGACAGGAAATCAGCCTTGGCCACGCCGTTCCCCGCGCTCCCCTAATCCGATTCCCTGCTAAAAAATAGTCCCTAATACCCCCAGCAGCCCCGAGGCCATATCCTGGCTGCGCTCCGAAAAAAATGAGAGCGCACAACCGACACAAACGGAAACTAGCACACGTATATTCATCGCACTGGAGATAAGTGTTCACACAGGACAAATACACACAGGCGTATGCATATTATGCGTTACAGAAATGCTTGAATACACACAAACGCATGTAGCTACATATAGAGATAAAAAGAGAGTCCTTGCAAAAACACAGATAAGATGGCACACACACAGACACACAGATATACATATACACACACACACACACACACACACACACACACACACACACACACATATCTCCTATCTGAAAAGATCTTATCTTCAGCTATCTACAGTTATGGATATGTCTGCCAAGTCTAGTCTATCTTTCATTTGGAGATAACACCCCCCTCGTGTGTGTGTGTGTGTGTGTGTGTGTGTGTGTGTGTGTGTGTGTGTGTGTGTGTGTGTGTGAGAGAACAATGTGCCTGTGTGTGTCTACCTTTATCAGGTAAGGACTGGTGTGCTGCAGTAGCCCAGTTTGGCTCGCAGACACACTGATCATCTATTCAGCTCACACAGGAGAAGAGTCTCCAATGTACACACACACACACACACACACACACACACACACACACACACACACACACACACACACACACACACACACACACACACACACACACACACACACACACACACACACACACACACACACACACACACACACACACACACACACACACACACACACACACACACACACACACACACACACACACACACACACACACACACACACACACACACACACACACACACACACACACACACTTCTGCAGTAAGCCATGTTCAGCTCTGAGCATCGCCTGAAGCCTCACGGAAGACTAGCCGGTGCAGGACTTAGGCTCTCCGTTCGACCCACAATGCAATCCTCACTGACATAATGAGTAGCAGCCTATTTAATTAGTAATTAGTCTATTACTACCTTTTATTGCACCAGCAGTAGTTAGGGCATTTCATTAGTTAGGAGATAAAGCCATTATTAAATCCAGAAACCAATCAACGGTGTGGCAAAGGAGTTATCATCATGTTTATCATTATTGTTTGTGAGTTTTACTGAACGTGCCTGTATTAGACTCCGATGGTGTTTAAAGACTTTTTCCCATTACACAAATACAGTATAATTATATTAGACACAGGATTACTTTTCCCCCAGACAGTTGTAAAATGTAATGATATGATAGATTTATTTTCCAACTATTTCTGTAATATTATCTTGAATTGAATAACATTAAGATAAAACGTTATGTCCCCAACCCAGGTTTAGTGAGCTCTGAGGACACGTTGGAATTTGAAATACTATAATATGTAAACGCAATGTAAAATAAATGGTGTCTCCTAATGAAGAAATCTGAACAATGTTGATTTCCTGGTATATTTATGTGAAAGAAATCCCTCAAATCTGTCATATCCACTTAGCAAATGAAACTCACACCCAGTTTTTGCCACATCCAATTCTGAGGTTTCTCCACCCTAATACAATAGAACAGTTTATTTTAATAAAACATGAATTTGCCTCTTGTTTTTGCTTATATTCTTTATAGTTGTACTTATAAGTTTGACTTATATTCAAGAGAGATACATTAGTCAAAGGGGTAATAGAGGGGAAGACATTGCACTGAAATATTCTCAGGATCGAATCCCAGGCCCGTTGAAAATCGCAGTATTTGGCCGCTCCAGCTCTAACCACTGAGCTACCCTCCAGCCTGAATGATATGATTGGTCCTGGATTCACGCAATACAGTCAATAACTGCATCCAATGTAGAACAAGCCAGGATACATTCAGGTCATACTAAATATAATAACCCACCCCAACATGAGGTGACTGAAAATGTATGTCTCCAAGAAGCAAATACATCACATTAAAAGTGATGATTAAAAGATGACTCTTCATGGGACCTTGAACATTTTCAATCAACCCATCCTGCAATATGCCCCAGAGAAAAACTGCCTTAAATTAAGGAAGTTAATTACATTGAATATTGGTATCAGATATTGACATTGGCCTAGAAGAGCTTGTACAAGGGTCCAAAGACGAACTGCCTGTAGTTCAAAAATGTCATACTTCATTAATCTCCACCCAAACATGGAAGCTAGTTAGCGTGACACTCAGGGAGCAGGACGGGTGCTCGCTAACACGGGGACTTGAACTCGAGTCATCAGGTTCAATGACACAGTACACTGTCTGACCCTCTCTGGACCCCCACCCATCCACCCACCAGTGAGAGTGCTCCTCCAGTGTCTTGACGGGCTCCTGGACGTTGCGGACGTCCCAGAACTTGACCTTGCAGTCGTCTCCGCAGCTGGACAGGTAGTACTGGCGGTTGGGGTTGAAGTCCAGGTCGCGCACCAGCTGGCCGTGGGCGTTCTCGATACAGTAGATCTGACTGGAGAGGGAGGAGAGGACACAGGTGATTAGAAACAAGGCAGACGACAGGAGGCATGGAGGGGAAGACAGATGAGAGACAGAGAGAAGGGCATATGACAGAACAACAAGAGGGAGAGAATGATTCACAGGGTCCACACACACGCACACACACACACACACACACACACACACACACACACACACACACACACACACACACACACACACACACACACACACACACACACACACACACACACACACACACACACACACACACACACACACACACACACACACACACACACACACACACACACACACACACACACACACACACACACACACACACACACACACACACACACACACACACACACACACACACACACACACACACACACACACACACACACACACACCCTCCTCTGTGTCCGTCAGCGAAGGCCAAGCTCAATAAAAGAAGCCGGCACTGGCGGTGGCAAATTATAAAGGCGAGCCTTATAAGCGTGCAGCATTGAGTTCCTGCTAGAGTGAAGCTAACAGGAAGACATGACAGAGGAAGAGACGTTCTGCGTATTGTTCCACTTTACATCTTTCTGGCCAGCTCCTTTCATCTCCTATACTGTACGTTTTCCTCGGCTTAGCCTTGTCTTGTCTCCTTACATACAGTATACAGGAATATGTGGAAATATTGTTGCAATGTCTTTTATTTGCAATCTCCTTGACCTTCCACCCGTTACTTTTCTTTATGTGCTGGTGTGAAGGTAGATAGTACAATCATTGCCACCATGCAAAAAAAACCTTTACCACCGTTTCTACCTGACAGTCATTAGACACAGATATATGATAGGGGATGGGACACATTTTATACTGGTTTTAATGGGGAAGTGTCTTCAATTGCATTTACATATAGAGCAAGTAGTTGCCCTCTACATGTCAATGTTAAATTATAAACAGTTTGATCAAGTGACGTCAACACACAGTGCATAAAGCATCTTTAGGACTGTATAACAGCAGCTTGTACTGTATAAACTATGTTAGATGAACAATCACATTTTTTGCCTAAGTCATGAAATGAATGAAACCCTCTTTGTTTGTACATGTACACAACACACACATTGAAATTTGACCTCTGAATTTGACCAATCCTAGTACTAAAAGCATATAGAAAAGCTTCTATACTGTATGTGTGTGAATGTGTGTCAGGTTTAATAATGGTTGCGTTGCTGATTAAAGTAAGCTGCCTGTGCAGCCTGCTGAAACTGTTTTCTAACTTTAAGAAGGACGAAGCAAATCAAGCGGGTGTCAGAGAATAGAAACCAATTTGAATAAAATGCTAATAATTAAATCTAGAGGTCTGCCTCTATCATAAATGCTAGACGAGGCTGTAGAAAGTCTGCACTTGTTTTTCTTCACCACGATTTCCTCTCCAGGCTAGCCTAACAAAGCTCAGCTTGGCACAGTTGTGTTCAGCGGAGTGGAAAGCTTCAGTGTTATGGCCCAGCTGGAAGCCAACAGCAGCTAGCCAGCTAGCTAGTCACCCTGCTGATCACGTTAGGCAATTAACATGCTAATTAAAAATCTCATTAAAATAAAGGAGGTATAAGAGAATGACCTCAGGCAGACCGCTGGGCTTCAATTAGGTCAAGACAACTCAGGGACTGTGTGACTGTGTGTGTGTGTGTGTGTGTGTGTGTGTGTGTGTGTGTGTGTGTGGTGTGTGTTGTGACTGCCACTGGACCGTTTCGTTGGTGTTAGCATATGGAGCTTGACAGACAATGTCAAATATCCAGCTTCCACTGAAAAAACACATTTTCAGCCAAGATTAAGCTACATGTCTGTTCTAAATGACTAACTCTGCATTCATGAGTTTACATAGATTGATATCTGGTTTGCAGTTATTAGCATGTCAATGAAACTTGATCCCTGGTTATAAGGCTTTTGTTATATGGATATGTCTGAGTTGCATACTTAATACCAACTTATGTGGTACATTCTAGTTGAAAAAGGGACAGCATAAAATACCTATAATCACCTTTTTAAGGGTGTGTTTTAGCTCTTAGAGCCCAGGGATATTGCCATTTCATAAGAGCTGTGATTTTAATGTGGCATTAGCATTCCAAGGTCATTGTTTAAATGAAGTCTGAACGTTAAGGTTTATTATTACTGTAAGTGTGTGTGAGGGTTTCCAAATGCAAGTTCATTTTAGCACTATTAAAGGTCCCATGACATGGCCATTTCTACTGATCATAATTCCATTGTTGATGTCTACTCGAATAGATTTACATTGTATTCACTCTCTGTCCTAAATGGCTTGTTGGAGCTCCTGCCCCCCCCCCTCCCTGTGAGCCCACTGTGCTCTGATTGGTCAGCTCGCCCACTCTGTTCTGATGAGTCCACCACGTTACAGCGGAACATCAGTGATTATGTGTTACAATGGCGTTTGTTAGCAACCAGAAAATGACACCAGTAATGACAAACAGATGAGAATGCTGCGTGGGGTCTGGGTGCCGTGTTGGCGGGACGTTGCGGGACTCGCTGCTCCGCCCTTTGAGGCTCGAGGAGCGGACAGTGTGAGCTGGATTACTGGTGTCGTTTCCTGGTTGCTGCGTGGGGTCTGCGAGACACCGCGGAACTCAGCCTGAGCACACACACACACACACTCACAGCCAGGCTGTTCGCCACAAAGAGTGAGTGAGTGAGTGAGTGAGTGAGTGAGTGAGTGAGTGAGTAAGTGAGTGAGTGAGTGAGTGAGTGTGTGTGTGAGTGAGTGAGTGAGTGTGTGTGAGGAGCTCCACGGATTGGTCCATTTGGACGTTGTTACCTCACTACGACCAGGAAGAAAAAAATAAAAATGTCCAACTAGGCGTTCGTGGGCAGCATAGACAGGTCTTTTCTGTGTTAGAGTTTTACTCGCTACCGGGTGTACTTTGAGGGGTTTTGACTCTGCAGACCGTTTACATGCATACAATGCTACATAACACACAAGGGGACGGGTAATAACCGGAAAAGCATGACATGGGACCTTTAAAGTTTGGGTAATATGACATTTTACACTGTGAGGTGATTTAAACAAATCTACCTACAATGGTCCAAATAGATATCAAAAAGAAAAAGGGCCACGCTTGTCTATCATACAATTTTGGTTAAAGTGGCATGAGGGTATCTCATGTACAACTTCCATCAGTAACGTAGTAATGTAACACCATACTTATAGTAGTGTTTTTAGTATTATAACATTTACTATGTCAAGTAACAAGTAAAAACTAACATAATTAGTTTATGGTTATCATTCATTTACACCAAGTCACTTCCGGCGATGATATCACTTTATTTATGTTGAACTCATCAATACAAAGTAGGAGGACAAGCATACAGAACAATAGGACATTGGTCAAAATAGATAAGGCTAGTCCATCATACAATTTCGTTTAAAGTGTTGATATGTCGTCATAGAAACAAATCCACGCTTTGATGCCAGAAAAATGCACTTTATAGACATACGCCTTTAGGCTATAAAATATCGCCCACCTCTGGATTCACAATACTTTAATTAACCACTACAAAACAACATTACCATTTTCCAATTTATAATGTCACTATATTTAAAAATAAATTGTGAAAGTAACGCAAAACTTGTGTAAGACAGTAATATTGTAAAGACTTTTTGAAATTAAAGTAACCAATTATATTTAACTTTATGTATACTTTCCCATTAACACATGCTTTATGGAATATGTTTTGCTTAAAACCTATAGTGCGAAATTGAATCTGACTTGGAACTTTTGGTGAACTTTAATTTCACTCAAAACAGCATTTCCATGTGTTATTTTGAGCAGGAGCACATGATTTATTTACAGCGCTCCCCCCCTCTCCAGCGTGTGACTCTGAGGTAAAAGGCGTGACCCGGGCTGTAGGGTGGCTGGTGTTCAACCCGACCCGCCGTGGAATGGGACACGCCCGGCGCGTGAAAAGGAAATGGAGCAGGAAATTGGGTTAGTTTCGCTCTTTCCCTCTCTGGTGTCTCTGAGCAATCCCCTCCACGCTGGCACACACTGGGACACACACACCCTGATGCATACACTCCTGCCCCGCCAATAGTGGAGGGACCTGGGACTTTTTTATAAGTGTGTGTTTGTGTTTGTATGAGGGCAGAGGATTAGAGCTGTGGCCGGCCTAAGCCACCAAACACACTCAATCTCAAGTCATCCAGTTGAGAGTGTGTGAGTGAGTGTGTGAGTGTGTGTGCTGGGGGGGTTGATGAGGGGACAGGAGACCTATTACACACACTGTTAGGCACACACAGATAAAAACATAAACTGGGGGAACACACTGGCTAAAATATTGTTATGTGTGTAAATACAGAAGAAGATTTAGGTGTGCAAGAGGGGAGCGACAAAGGTAGACAAGCACACACACACACACACACCCACCCACCCACCCTCCTGGCTTAGCCTGGGTGATAAATCTCTCCACTGAGGGGATCGACTGGAACACAGACGCTCACAGTCTCACATAAATTCACACACACACACTTCTGTTTCTATGACAACTGCAGTGGGGAGGGAGGGGTGGAAAGAAAAATCGAAAGAGGAGAGCAATCATTTCATCGCTGATCAAAATTAAAGCTTGGCTTTGAGAGGGAGCTGGCAGAGAAAGAAAGATGGGAGGGAGAGAGGCAGGTAGAGGGAGGGAGGAAGAGTGGGGGAGAATCTTCACATGCACATGAGTAAGGGATCATTACTTCAAGCAGCCTAAATGAAGGGGGGATTTGCTAACCATGATGGTTAGCAAAAAAGTTGTTTAGTGAAAAACTAGAAGTGTAAACCTAAGCCTACAACTGTGGTGTCTCGTCAAATGTGTTAGTTGTGTTTGTTTTATGTCTGTCATTTCATGTTTAGTCAGGTATTTATGTTACTTGCCTGTTTTGTCTGTCTATTTATGTCTGTCATCTCTAGTCAAGTCCCCGTGTTTCATGTCATGTCTCGTTTTCCCATTTCCTATTTTATTTTGTACTTACCTCTTTCATTTCAGGCCCCGTTACTTCCTCCCTTTGTGTGTTTTCCCGCCATCGTCAGCGTCTGCCCCGCCCCTGATTGTTTCCACCTGTTCCCACTCACCTCATGTTTAAATAGTCCTTGGCGGCTTCTCAGGTCGATTAAATGAAATCCTTGCTTCCCTCACTTGTGTCGTTTCCCTGCGTTTAGTCCCTCCCACCAGGGAAGCATGGAGGGACGCAAGGAAACCACGAGAAGCAGGGAAATGAGTTTTAAGAGCAATGGGACGTCCTTTCCTCCGGAGCGCCACGTGAAGCGACGTCCGTTTGTGATGACGCTGCACAGCTGATCGTCTGGCAGCAGCCAGCTCTGTTCCCGTTATTTCCACACACACCCCCGCCTCTGTTAGTGCACATTTACTGACATAAACATTAGTATCATCTGATTCAAATACATAAAATAAAATAAGAAGTCATTCTTGATTTTTGACCACTTTTGTTCAGATCACATATTTGTAACTAAATGATACATTAATTGAAACAAAACACGGTATAAACTGAGGAGTGAGTCCCGTGAGGTTCATGTATTTTCTTCACTCCGCTGGGGTATTGCTCTCATGTCAAGAAGCATCAGATCAGTGCATGCACTGCCTCGTCCAATCAGTGAGCGATACACAGTAAGGGGGCGGGGTGAGTATCTGAGGATTTCATCGGAGGATGGTCTGGTGGTTCCTCGGTTATCGCTCCTCCATGATCGCTCCTCGCTCCTCGATCCTCGGTCCTCCGGCAGAAATAAGAGCCATGGGACGATACTCAAGATGGCGCAGGCAAATCAACTTCCGGTGAGACCGAGGACCGAGGAGCGAGGAAATGAAAAGAGTCGACCTGAGAAGCAGCCCTTGTCTCCCTTTGTCTTGTGCCAGTTCGTCTTGTTTCAGCGTGCTTCACATGTCTAGGGACCCAGCATGTTACCAGAGAGGAGAGTTTTGTTTGTTAGAAACCAAGAGCTTTATTTTGTCCTCGCAAGAGTGATCTTTTGTTTAAACTTTGTTTATTTTTCTCATTAAAAAGTGAATTGTGAAGTTGCAATTGACATCCCGAAAAAAATATCAAACCCGCAGACAACGACGCAAACATCCATAAGCCAAACGTTATTCAACGGAACACCATATTCACACAGCTCACGAAGGCACAAAGAGATAACAAAAGCCATCACCTTTTACTTGGCTAAGGATATGGCATCAATAAATACAGTTCAAAATGAAGGGTTCAAGAACTTGATGAAGACGCTGGATAAGCCGTACTCAGTGCCTTCCCGCAACTACTTTTCACGTACTGCATTGCCTGCCATGTACTACAAGACTCGAACCACAGTCGAGACAGAACTGAAAGATGTCCAGCACTTTGCAACAACAACTGACCTGTGGTCCAGTCGTACCATGGAACCATATACTGTATGAGCCTGACGGTGCATTTCATCACCAGTGATTTCACCATGAAAAGTCGGTGCCTACAGACAGCTGTCTAAATATTATAGTACCCCCCCGCCATTTGGGTATATATTTATACTCAGGCTTAAATGAATAGGCCATTTTTTTTTATTCCATCTTTCCTAACCCCATACATTTTTCCCTTAGAGATTTCCAAAGATATTTATATAAATTATTTTAAGCCTAGAATCAAGCCATCCAGGATACTGGTGATTCATGACCATAACACGTTTGATTTTGTGGAAAAAAAGAAGTTAAAACCGCAAAAAAACTGAGGGTTAGGCTAGGTTTCTTTTTCAGAAACAAGTCCTGCTTCTCGCTTGAGGCCAGGAAAAGGCTACTCACTGTGACCTTTTTACCTGTGCTGGACTATGGGGATCTGGTCTATATGAATGCACCTGCCAATTGCCTGGTCAAGTTAGATGCTGCGTATCACAGTGCTCTGAGATTTGTGACAAACTGTAAAGCATTAACCCATCACTGTACCCTGTATGCAAGGGCTGGTTTGCTTTCACTAACTGTACGGAGGCTCAGTCACTGGTACATTTTTATATACAAAGCCATGCTAGGGAAACTTCCATCTTATATCTGCTCCCTGATCTCTCGGAGAATTGTAAGTGGCTACTGCCTGAGATCGAATGCTGTGGTTTTATTAAATGTGCCAACTGCTAGGACTGTCTTAGGGAAGACAGCTTTTAGATGCGCAGCTCCTCTGTCTTGGAATAGTCTGCAAATTAAATGGAAACTGAACAATCTGGTGCCACTAAATGTTTTTAAAGCTCGGTTGGATGCTAGTCAATCAGAAGCTATTGGTACCTGTTTATGTGGATAATTATGTAAATGATGCTGTATGATGTCCTTTTGTTGTTCTGTTTATGCTTTTATGTTTCATGTGTAACTACTTGAACAGGTCTCCCTTGGAAAAGAGATCAATGATCTCAATGGGATTTTATCTGTATAAATAAAGGTTTGAAATGAAATGAAATGAAAACAAAGGGTATTTATTAAATGTAGAATATCATATAATTAAATATTCATTCATTTTTCATAGAATCAAATGTGTTATGGTCATGATTCACCAGTATCCTGGATGGCTTGATTCTAGGCTTAAATTAATTGATATAAATATTTTAGGAAATCTCTATGGGAAAAATGAATGGGGTCTGGAATGATGGAACCAGAACATGGCTGCCACTGCTATGCCCTATAGTGAGGATTTTACTGTGCATTACATTTGAGCTATGCCTTAATGAATTACTGTTATATGTATATATATATTTTTTTTACCATTTTAAACCATTATTTGTTTGTCATGTTTTTACAGCAAAGTTGAACATTGTTTCTCTCTCTCTCTCTCTAGAGAATTCAATGAAAGATGAACGAATCAGCCGTGCTATGGGGGTCTGCAAAAAGATAGTGAGCTGCTTCAGCCACAGCTGGAAGCGGAAGAGAGAGCTTGCACAAGCACAAAAGGACCTCAATCTACCTGACCACAAGCTCAAAACGGAGTGCCAAACAAGATGGGGATCCCGTCTAGCTATGGTCAACACGGTCCTTGAACAACAAGAGGCCATTACACGAGTTCTCGCCCGGAACACTGACCGGAACAAGTTCGCCAGAGGTAACATTCTGACATGGCAAGACATACAGGTTCTTGAGGTGATTGACAAGACACTAACACCACTGGCAGAATTCACAGATGCGCTCTCAGGGGAGCAATATGTGTCTGTCTCCTCTGTGAAGCCAGTCCTCCACCTCTTCGAATCACTGATGGCAGTGAAGGAAGACGACCCTGCACTCGCTCGCTCGATTAAAACAACCATCCTGCAGTACCTTCAGGAGAAGTACAGTGATCCAAAGACACAGGCGCTTCTCGACATAGCTACAAGTCTGGATCCAAGGTTCAAACTGGACTATGTCAGCGAGGACAACAAAACCACTGTCAAGACCAGACTGAAGGATGAGATGACTAGCATCGTTACTATGGTAACTGTTTATATTAATTGGGAAAATGTATTTAGTTTATCAACCTTAGTATTTAACTGCTGAGATATTACTTAAGTTATCAAGTGTAGAATATTAAGGTTAACCTTTTTATTAAATTCTATTTTCCCTTTTCAAGGAGAGTCTCAGCCTCACTCCCACCACAGCTTCCTCCAGTGCCACGCCCCCCCCCTCCCCTGGTGGGAAGAAGAGAAAGACCGTAGGCAGCTTTTTTAAAGTAGCAAAGGGGAACGAGGCAGCTGCACCTGAAGTCGAGCAAGTTGTCGACATGGAACTAGGCGCATATCTACTCTCAAGAAATATCGACAGCGAAGATGACCCCTTAAAGTGGTGGAATAACAACAAGGGACAATACCCAAGATTGTCCATGCTGGCCAGGAAATACTTATGTATTACTGCGACCAGTAGCCCTTCAGAAAGGGCTTTCAGTACAGGGGGGAACATTGTAACTTGCCAGCGTTCCTCCCTGAAACCTCAGAATATCGACATGTTGGTGTTCTTAGCCAATAATCTTAGTGCAGTAGATGGACTGTGCTAGTAGCTAGGCAGCTAGGCTTTATTTACATCTATTCTGAAGCTGTAACTTTATGTTCTGTTCCGTTTTATATTCAGTACTGACTGCAGTATTTAAGTTAATCCTTTTGTTAAATTATGTTTTTGTTACAAGAAAGACAAATTCGATTAGATTAGATTAGATTAGAATCTTTAATGACCACACAGCCAGGCTGGTAGAATTTGTGTTGAAATGTTGTCTGTTTAAATTTATTGTACTGTAGTGCAATAAATATTTTCATTGAAACGATGAGAATCGTGATCTCAATTCTTATGGAGGAAAATCGTGATTCACATTTGAGCAAGAATCGTGCAGCCCTAGTATGGGGCTGTTATTTTTGCTATACTAAACTTAAATGTTTTGTGACAGTATTCTTTGGTGTGCCAACTTAAAAGGAAAACCCAACAAAGTTTCAAAATGTGTCACCTTTATAAAAGAAGTCTTTTATTTCAAGCATTTTTCCAAACTTTAGAGTCCAACTCCTTTTTACAACCGTGAAAACGCCATATTACATTGAAATGTTTTTAAGGATTTTCCAGCACTTGGCAGGTACTCTGGTCCATATATTGTACAATATATGGTTGGATAACATTATTGTAGTAGCAGGCTATAGTTACAGGCTAAAAAAAAGCCCCATTCACATTAGCACATCAACTGTGTGTAAGCTAGCCATGCTATTTAGAAATAAAGCTAATGTCAGATTTGGAAAAGTTTACATTCCAGCCGCCCAGCTAACAATACTTAAGCTATAGTTACATTTGTCAGACGTGTTAGTCCTCACCCTTTAAACCTTGTATTGTAATGTGAAAACTGAAACTATATATTACCTATGTCTCCAATCAAGTACCCACTAATTCAAAATAACCCAAAAGTTCAAGAGGTTAGTCTGCCACCAGGCCACCATCATTGTTAACTTGACAGGCGTATAGCAACAGTATCTAAAAGAGGTGCGGTGCTTGCATCAAAAATCTACCGGTATTATTGTATCGTTTTGTTTTTATTCTTTGATTTCAAGGTTTGCATAAGTTCATGAATACACCATTATGAGATAAATACTGTGATGTCTGGTTCGTGTCTACTGGGAAGTTGGGAGGGGGGGGGGCTTGGAGCACATGAAAAGGTTACAGATAATCAATTTGACCACAGCGGGGTTCAAAAGGTCAGCCTCAGATCGACAGCGGCGTACGGACTACCACTATTTAAAAAAAACAGCTGGCATCTTTCGTTTTTGGAATGTGATGTCGGATTATCTTGATATGCAACCCTTTTTGCATAATGGAGAGGACATTTGAATATGTGAATAAATATGATGGAAAAAAGGCTTTTGAATGATTGGCTTTACCTTGGGTACCCCATCATTATGGCACTGACAAATCTGTTGAGCAGGTGCAATGCAAAGGCTGTGTTTTGGCCATGAAGTGTGTGTGAGCCTCTGTTGTGTGACGAGCTATGATGCTGTCTAGCACCAACAGACAGTTGGCTTTTTAACCTGGACTGTGAAGGAGCAAATATACCACTATCAATCATTTCACCTTCTTTTTACGCTCCTTCTCTTTCTTTATCGGCTCTTTCTCTGTCAGTCCCTCTCTCACACTCTCACACACATACACACCACAGGGGAGGTGTAGAGAGTCCATGCTTCACTGCAACACTGCACTGCTTTTCAGTATGCACCCTGCAGTGGCATGGTATGGCTGCAAGCATGACAGCTATTACACAGCTCTGAGTGTGTGTGTGTGTGTGTGTGTGTGTGTGTGTGTGTGTGTGTGGGTGTGGTGTGTGTGTGTGGTGTGTGTGTGTTGCCCCCTCACTGTGGACTGTCGATCCAAGAGGGAATTCAAGGGAGATGCAGTGGAAGAACATCTCCAATGACAGGCATGCTTTCCTGTCTTTCCCTCTCACACTCACACACACACACACACACACCACACACACACACACACACACACACACACACACACACACACACACACACACACACACACACACACACACACACACACACACACACACACACCACACACACACACACACACACACACACACACACACACACACACACACACACACACACACACACACACACACACACACACACACACACCATGTATACATCACATCAGGGGACATTACATTGACTTACTGCATTTCCTGGAGACTTATCCTAACCTTAACCATAACCAACACATGCCTAACCCTTACCCTTACTAACCCTAATCCTAAACCTATCCAAGTCTTCACCCTAAAATTAAGGATTCCCCTCATGGGGACCTCCAATTTGTCCCCATAGGGAGCCGAGTCCCCACACGTGACTGTGTAAACAGATTAGGTCCCCACAAGTATAGTAATGCTAGGCCACACACACACACACACACCACACACACACACACACACACACACACACACCCACACACACACACACAACACACACACACACCAGGGTTTCCGCTAGGATTTTTTCTCGCCGGTCAAATGTCCGGCAGAATTTATTTTACCGGACTAATTTGAAACTTACCGGTCATATTTCAATAATAATAATAAGAGTTGTGTAGCAGAGTTTCCGTTAGCAGGTAATCACCGGACTATGAGCAGATATGCTTCAGTTTAAAACTCAGTTCACGGGCTCATTTTTATATTGGCTTCAGTTTATAATCGTAACAGATCGAAAAATTCAGATTCATTTTTCAATAAATTATTCCACAAACAAACAACAACATAATTATTACATTCAAACAAACTACTTGTAGTAGATAACGTACATTATTCAGAAGTTTACATCAACTTTGAATAATAACACGGGAGAAACGGATTCCTCTCTTTTCCCCTCTCCCTCTCTCTCTCTCCTGACAGCACGTCAGTTTCTCATGCAGCTCCTGCAGCTCGCTAAACAGAGGGCGGGGCTTCAGGTGATCATGCAGAGCTGCGTGTCTCGGTCAGACTCCAGCAGCTGATCTGATCTCTCTCTCGCGTCCGGTTACACTTCACTCGCGTTTATGTCCATATCGATCAGATCCAGCTCTCCTGATCGGCCTTTATAGAGAGCACCGATCAAACTATTAAGAGTGAATATCGGCCGATAATGACCGGCGGCCGATCGATCGGAGCCTCCCTAATTATTACCAGACAATTTGACCGTCAGGTTTTGAATTTACCGGTTTTTTATAAATTTACCAGCTAAAACCGGCTAACGGAAACCCTGACACACACACACACACACACACACACACACACACACACACACACACACACACACACACACACACACACACACACACACACACACACACACACACACACACACACACACACACACACACACACACACACACACACACACACACACACACACACACACACACAACACACACACACACACCATGTATACATCACATCAGGGGACATACATTGACTTACATGCATTTCCTGGAGACTTATTCCTAACCTTAACCATAACCAACACATGCCACATGTTTTTTTTTTCAAGATTTTACTACAAAGACATTTTGAAGTTACTGACATAATTGCTGACATTGATGTATCCATCATTTCATATTACACCCTAAATGTTGACAGTCTGTATTCAAGGCTGATACCATTGTATCCGACTTGTGTTCCTCGATCATTTCTGATTCTTGTGAGCGTACAATACTTTTTTTGACAAAACAATATATATTTGTTGACACGAGCGAACATTAGCCACCATAAGCTACTGTTCATATCAGACCTAGTGCACCCTGAGTGTGGGAAACTGAAGTGTGTTTAAATCTGCATAGGACATAATGTTTTCAGCTCAGTTAGTCAATCAGAAGGATGACAAAAACTCAGGAAAAAACACTGCCTGAATTACGATTAACGTAGTGGAGGAGTGCAGCATGGGCCAAGGAAGAACCACTGCATTATTGAAATGGAACGAATCACGTAATGAATACACGCACAGTGGCCTTTTAAATGCAAGGGATGTAAGAATAATCTGTAAAGAATCTCGTGAACGCCCCTACAAGTCAGAAACAGCTATTGAATATTTGTCTTGTGGTGTCCAAGACACAAGACATGAAGTTGTTATTTTCAATGACAAATTCAAGCTCATGAACACACCAAAGGCCGAAAGATCGACTTACTAAATCGGGAAATGGGACCATCCGAGGAGCATGTGATTTGGTTTTTGTTGAGGATTGCACTCTCCCATGATATTCTAGTTGTTCATTAATTCACCTTCTTTTAATGTGTTGGAATGCATTAAATTATGGTATGGACAGCGATCCCAATTATTTGTCTATCCCATTGATTTGCTGTATATAAAATATGATATTATTTAATCAATATTTGACAAGAAAAAACGTCAAAATGCTCCAAGTACCTTCTTACAACCTAGGGCACAAGTGAAATAAGACTTTAAATCATGCATCAATTTCTATAAAATCACAACAGCCTTCCCGTAGATTCTGAATAATGTAAAAGCAGAGGTACAATAAAAAAGACAGGCTTAGGAGAAGAGAAAATGTGTCAGGCTTTTCCATTAAACACCACTTTCTGTCCCCCAATATCGGAGCAGAGTATTTCATAATTACATAATGCTGCATATTACATCAGTACAAACTAGAACAGGCTCCATATATGTTTATAAGCAGTGTTATATTTTATTTTTTTAGAAGTGGTGTGTGTCTGGGAGATGGGGTGTGCTGCAGAAACTCCTCTCCGGGGTGTAAGATGACTAACTAAAGGCGGCTGCTACTGCTGGGCTGCTCCCCCTGTCCTTATTTCAGAGCACGGCAGCCGTGATTGGGCTGGCAGAGAGGGGGGGGCGAGCCTGGGGGAAGTTAAGGGAAGTGGTGGGGGGGGGGGAGAAAAGAAGAGTGTGTATCTGTGTACTTCCCTGTGTGCGCCTATGTGTTTGTGCAGGTGTGAGGGGGACACCTCAGAGGTCGTCTGAGGAGGGCAGCGGAGCGTGCTGAAAGGCTGCCATCACACAGCTGCCACACCAACTGGACACACACAGCACACACACTTACAAGCGGGTCATATTTATGTAGAGGCATGAGCTCACCACACCACACACACACACAAGCAGAAAGGTACACATCACAGCAAAGAGCAAACACAGGCTAGCACACAGTCACTTGTCACATGCAAGTCACTTACTCAAACAGACACACACACACACAAACACGTGGCTCACGCTCATTCACACTTGCAAGCTTTTCACTTGCAACCACTTCACACTAGCGCATGGGACGCGCACGCCTGAACACACACACACACTCAGACACACACTCAGGCAAACACTCCATGCCCTTGGTTTCTGTCTGAGTGAAGAAGGCACACGGATTATTCAGTTATTGGATAAATGACCAAAAAAGACCCATAGAAATGAGGGAGCTGTTACTTATATTATCATATGAAGCTATAGGAATCTTTTCTTGTTTTTAAAGGGGCCCTATTATGCTTTGGGGGTTTTTCCTGTAGTGTGTTGTATGGGTTTGTGTGCATGTAAAGGATCAGCAAATTCTAAAATCCCAAAGTTCCCTTGAGAGGGAGTTTAGTGACATCGCTATGTAACACTCGCGCTTCTATTGGCTAGCGCTCCAACCCATTGTAACTGATGGCTAAGGGGCGGGACATCTCGAAACAGTTTACAATCTGCTTTTTATATTATATAACAAACAATATGTAAAGCATTGAGTAAACTATTTTAATTCAAATTAAAGGCCATTATTTCCATAAGCAGAATCAACCAATTTATTATTATCATTTAAAAAAAAATTAAAGACCACATAAATGTATTTAACACTTTTTCGTGGAAGTGTCCAAAGATACCAGCTGAATTTTGGGAAAATGTGTCTAAAATATATCTTTCGGTACAGTACTGTGATATCAGAGAAGAGTCTGTGCTAACAAGCCCTGTGCTGCCGCCCCTGCTTCCCTTTGTGCCCACGGCCAAATCAGCACTGTTGC
>JAMFTG010001877.1:5000-38076 GCA_023974075.1 Chaenocephalus aceratus
GATACATTTCGATTAATTAATTACAAAGCCTCTAATTAATTAGATTAATTTTTTTAATCGAGTCCCGCCTCTAATAAAAACCCAAATGTTCCACATGAAGAAACATCTTCAGCAACAACACATGCAGCATTTAGTAAACACAACTGAGGGTGAAAAGAGCTGCTGCAGCACAGGCAGGATGAGAAGAATAAAGAGCTTTCTGAACATTAAAGCATGGAGACATGTCACTGGAGAGATACTACATAGATAGATTATATTACATTAAATATGGGGTTCCACAAGGATCTGTCCTGGGACCACTTTTGCTCTTGTTGTGACTTTCGTAGAAACATGGAAACAATATACCTTCTGCAGACTAAATTGAGTTAGAGTAGTGATCTATATAATCCAGTTTTTGTATTTATATTGATATACACACACACACACACACACACACACACACACACACACACACACACACACACACACACACATATATATATAACACTCATTCAGCAACTTGAGGAAACATGCACAGCGTTTACTAAAAGCTGCAGAAACCAAAACGCTGCAAATACAAAACGCTGAAGAAGCTCAAAACACAATGGAGACCAGGGGACACTAAAGAGTGACGCACACAGCTGGAGACCAGGGGACACTAAAGAGTGACGCTCACAGCTGAGAGACCAGGGGACACTAAAGAGTGACGCACACAGCTGTTCCTTAATCTGACGACGATGAGAATGATATCAGTCTTTTCACACAGGTTAAATGTAAGGATCGTGTAATCGATTGAACAGGTCATTATATTTTACAGTATTTTCTAGTAAAACTTTATCATCTTGAGCTCAAATATGATGTAAAGATTCTCTCTTTGTTAACCCTTAAAGTTATATATGAATATTTATGTTCCGCCGTGGTGCAGCAGACGGTGCAGGCACTCCTTTGGGGGTGTTATGTGTATACCTGCTGGATCCATAAAAAAGCCTTATTAAAAGTACGAGGCGTGCAGATAGATGGTCAGAAGATGTTAATGCGGCGGCACAATGGACAGGAAGTGGCAGAAGACTGGCGGTGACTGAAACGAGGCAATAAATCACCTAATTATGAACACGCACCATTTAAGTAGCAGCATCAGTCACCGCAGCGCATGCTTTTGTGTCGTCTATCTGCCACTTCTTCATCTCCTATTTGTCATCCTGCACGGCCATTTGCAGGAATTATTGATGTCCCGTGGACTGTCATTCTGTCATCCTTCTTCCAGTACCAACTCAGGGCTTTTGTTCTGGAAGCTGCTGGAAGTTTACTCCTGCCAACTTCACACAAAAGAAAGTTACTTTCCAGGTCCTTCATAAAATGCCATGAGGCTCAAACAGCTAAAGCGTATTTCAAAAAGGCAAATGAAAGTGCTTCACAAAAGAATATATAAAAGCATTAAGACAATAGAAACATGTTATACAATTACATTTAAATATATGTACATTGGTCAATCCAAACTGTAGAGGCTAATTTCTGACTATTGCACAGCTCTTCCAATTTCAGTTCCAACATACTTCACATTTTCTCAGAGTAAATTGTGTTATTCCTATTGTACTTTATTTTTCTTGTAAAAAAATTCAAAACGTTGAAGAAAGTCAGAATTGTGGGAAAAAGTCAACATAAAAAATAGTCATCATTTGGAGAAAAAAATTAAAATCTAGGAGTAAAATCAGACAAGTCATAAATGTGGGAAAAAAGTCAACATTTATTTAAAAATTCACAATTCTGAAAGAAATTTGAATCCTGATTTAAAAAATATCTGAAATCTCGGAAAGTAAAAATCAGAAAAAAGTAATAATTCTGGAGAAATCAAAAAAATAAACAGAATTTTGGAAGTGAGTCATAATTAATGGGAAAAAAAATATTAAGAATTATTTGAAAAAAGTTAATTCTGACAAAAGCTATTATTTTATTAATATTCAGATGTCTGAGAAAAACATGAAAGTCATTCTGGGGAAAAATAAATCAAAATTCAAACATTTCAGATTTTCAGAATTCAGAGGAAAAAAAGATTTATGGGAGAAAACATTCTGGATCTCAGAACCCCCAACCTGAGTAAACAACGCATACATAGGTGTAAGAAGTGAGGAGGAGTCGTCAGGGGGTCCGCGGGGTCTTAAAGAGTATTAAAAGTTGATAAATCAATTTAGCGAAAATGAAGGCTATTAAAAATATTAAAGGGCATTTTCCACGGTGTTACATTCTGTAGCTTGTTGTCAGTAAGTATATAAATGGTCCAGAGAGGTGTTCTGCAGTCTGCCTGAATGTAATCGTTGCGTAGGTGTGTCGTGTGATTCTGTGGAGTTTAGTGATGGCATCCCGTTGGGTTTGACGTCATCTGAACAGGACGTCGCCCGCTCACTGCTCGATAGCGCGGAGGTCCGTTTACGCCGGTTGTTAAACAACATCGTTATGGGGAAATGCAAGTCTGCGTCCAAGTGGTTGGAAGATAAGGAGGAAGGACGATCAATACTGTATATAGTCAATGTGAGGTGAAGTGTGTCGCCATGGTAACCGGTTAGAACTCCAAGTGGTGATGAGGTGTTAAAGTATTTTGGAAAAGGTCTTTAAAGGTCTTCCATGTGACTCCAGGGTTCCTGCATAGACCCTGCGTAGTGGTTTCTGCATAGACCCTGCGTAGTGGTTCTGCATAGACCCTGCGTAGTGGTTCTGCATAGACCCTGCGTGGTGGTTCCTGCATAGACCCTGCGTGGTGGTTCCTGCATAGACCCTGCGTGGTGGTTCCTGCACAGACCCTGCGTGGTGGTTCCTGCATAGACCCTGCGTGGTGGTTCCTGCACAGACCCTGCGTGGTGGTTCCTGCATAGACCCTGCGTGGTGGTTCCTGCATAGACCCTGCGTGGTGGTTCCTGCATAGACCCTGCGTGGTGGTTCCTGCACAGACCCTGCGTGGTGGTTCCTGCACAGACCCTTCGTGGTGGTTCCTGCATAGACCCTGCGTGGTGGTTCCTGCATAGACCCTGCGTGGTGGTTCCTGCATAGACCCTGCGTGGTGGTTCCTGCACAGACCCTGCGTGGTGGTTCCTGCATAGACCCTGCGTAGTGGTTCCTGCATAGAACCTGCGTCGTGGTTCCTGCATGGACCCTGCGTAGTGGTTCCTGCATAGACCCTGCGTAGTGGTTCCTGCATGGACCCTGCGTAGTGGTTCTGCATAGACCCTGCGTGGTGGTTCCTGCATAGACCCTGCGTGGTGGTTCTGCATAGACCCTGCGTGGTGGTTCCTGCATAGACCCTGCGTAGTGGTTCTGCATAGACCCTGCGTAGTGGTTCCTGCATAGACCCTGCGTAGTGGTTCTGCATAGACCCTGCGTGGTGGTTCCTGCATAGACCCTGCGTGGTGGTTCCTGCATAGACCCTGCGTGGTGGTTCCTGCATAGACCCTGCGTGGTGGTTCTGCATAGACCCTGCGTGGTGGTTCCTGCATAGACCCTGCGTGGTGGTTCCTGCATAGACCCTGCGTAGTGGTTCTGCATAGACCCTGCGTAGTGGTTCTGCATAGACCCTGCGTAGTGGTTCTGCATAGACCCTGCGTGGTGGTTCCTGCATAGACCCTGCGTGGTGGTTCCTGCATAGACCCTGCGTAGTGGTTCTGCATAGACCCTGCGTGGTGGTTCCTGCATAGACCCTGCGTAGTGGTTCTGCATAGACCCTGCGTGGTGGTTCCTGCATAGACCCTGCGTAGTGGTTCTGCATAGACCCTGCGTGGTGGTTCCTGCATAGACCCTGCGTAGTGGTTCTGCATAGACCCTGCGTAGTGGTTCTGCATAGACCCTGCGTAGTGGTTCCTGCATAGACCCTGCGTTGTGGTTCCTGCATAGACCCTGCGTTGTGGTTCCTGCATAGACCCTGCGTGGTGGTTCCTGCATAGACCCTGCGTGGTGGTTCCTGCATAGCTTCGTGCCACAGCTTGTTGTGTTTCCTGTATTGAGTAGTTGTAAAAGTGGCAGTTTGCTGGTTCTCTGACATGTTGTGATGTTTCCATTCCCGAGGACTCGGCAGCTGAACGCCTGAAAGCTGTTTCCTCTCCCTGTTTAGAATCTGCACCTCTAAACTTCTTCACCTGTCTGATAAGGCTTGTTTAACGTGTTGATAGCTTGGTATCGGCTGCAGAGACACTTTGTGGTGTCCGCATGCGGGCAGACTGAAGTCCAGCTGAGCAGATAGGCAGAATGTAGCCTCCCTCTACCCAGAGCCCAGATTACAGCTTCGTCCTCGGGAGAAGGCGCCTCTGTTTCGTGACAGACTCAGCCCTGACAGATAAGTTTTCTAATTAACCTGCCTGGCAGAAATGCACCTGAGATACAGGCAGCGTTGCTTCCCCTGCCGTACGACGGGTTCCTCTCTGTTCGGCTGCGAGGGAAGAACTTTATCTGGACTAGTCCAAACCCTGTCCAACACAAAGCAGCTGCTCGATAACGACTTGTCACCTGGAGGAAACTCTGACTGTGACTTTGGCAACAAAATCCCCCGGCAGTCTCCCTCTCCTCTGGTGGAGTCTGGGCGATAAAACGTGGAATTGTTGCACGAAAAAAGAGGAAATACTCAATTATTTGTATGTAATTTTTTCCTAATGTGGGAATACCCCAACCGGATCAATCTCCACTTCAATGGGGGCGGTCCTTAAATGTGGAATGAGTCAGTATTTGCAAATAAAAACAAAACCTGTGGAGCCGACCAAAGTGTCCGTCGTCGCGGTAACCTGAAATCATTTGTGCCTTTTTTAATTTATTTTTAGAAACTGAACACCCCTGCTGTTCTGAAAGCCCCAAAGGAAAGGAAGCCCAGCAAGAAGGAGGGAGGAACAACAGGGAAGGCCTCCAGCCTGCCAGCTATACTCTACAGGTGAACACACACACACACACACACACACACACACACACACACACACACACACACACACACACACACACAGTCCTCAGGAAATAATAAGAAGGTTAAATGATCAAGTGAACAGAGAGAATATAGGACACCCAAGGACACACAAACCGAACGGGGAAGAGTACAGTGAGGTCCTGGAAGCTGGTCCTGGAAAAACTAGGGTTTATTTGTAAAACATGTGAATAGTTTCTGATAGGGAAGGGTACCGAGCCCGGTATTAAACGGCCCCGGAGCTGAATTATTAAAGACCGTGGTACCGTTAAGCTCCGACGTTAACGGTGTTTTTATCGGTACTGGAGACGTGTCAAAAATATATGTATTATTGCTACACAAACATTATATTCCGTTTCTAACACGCTTTTTGCGTGTTAGAAAGTGCATTTCTGTTAGGCTGCAAAATGCGTCTTTTTAGTATTTTCGATCTTTCCAATCCAAGCGAGAGATCTCTCTCCCCGCCTGTGTGCGAGGGGGCGGGGCGGTTCACACACACACAGCTGCTACATGGAGCAACACATACACACACACACACACACACACACACACACACACACACACACACACACACACACAGCTGCTACATGCAGCAACACACACACGGAGGAGATGGCGGAGAGAACGCGCTCCGAGGTGGTTCAACTTTACCCGTCTCGATGCTCGTTGCCTAAAGGGCAATCAGAGTTCAGATGTGAGGGCGGAAACACGAGCAGTTTGTCTAAACATTATCCAAAGTGCTCCACATCCAGACGGAGGAATGCACGGGTTCCACTGTCTCTCCAGCAGCTCTGTAGCCCCCCCCCCCGTCCACGAGGAACGTTTCCCCGTCAGGTGTTCTGTGTGCTAGCAGCAACACACACAGTTAACTCCATGATACAAACACGGGTTAATGATGAGAGGAAACTGAGGTATTTAGTTTGTTAAAGTTTCAGCTGTTCAGATTATTTAATACCATTTGTTAAAACATTGTTGTTTCTTTTGATGTGAAATATTATTTATTTAATTTAAATAAAAAGCAATGTTAGTTTTGTTCACAATTTGTTTAGTTCGTTTACCTTCTTTCTTTCTCTCCAAAAGAACCGATAAGAGTCCCGTTAAAAGACCAGACCGATAAGCGGTATCGATGAAAGTAGTAGTACCGTTAAAACCTTAACGATACCATCCCTAGTTTCGGATGTGTGTTAGTTACGATGATTTAGGCCTTTTCCTCTAGGTTTGCAGGAGATAGAATATATGTGTACTTGATTGTGCTGGTCCCCACCGACACCACCGCCGTGTCTAAAAGCCTTTTTATACGATTACAAAACATTGGTTTCCCTTTCTCTTTCTTAATGACCCGTAACCCGCTTTTCATCGAGCACAATGCCACGTCTCTTGCTATTTTACTTCTGCATCTTCACGTATTGTCGGTTCCTCTGGATGAACCGTCAGCTCAATGCCTTCATGTGTTCCTGCAGCTGTGGCATCTGTAAGAAGAACCAGGACCAACACCTGCTGGTTCTGTGTGACACCTGCAAGCTGTACTACCACCTGGGCTGCCTGGAGCCCCCTCTCACACGCATGCCCAAGAAGACCAAGAACAGCTACTGGTGAGGACACGGAGACACAGAGACCCTTAGACATGGAGACACGGAGACACAGAGACCCTTAGATATGGAGACACAGAGACCCTTAGATATGGAGACACGGAGACACAGAGACCCTTATATATGGAGACACAGAGACACTTAGATATGGAGACACAGAGTACTTAGATATGAAGACACAGAGACATTTAGATATGGAGACACTTGGATATGGAGACACGGAGACACAGAGACCCTTAGATATGGAGACACGGAGACACTTAGACATGGAGACACAGAGACATTTAGATATGGAGACACAGAGACATTTAGATATGGAGACACTTAGATATGGAGACACAGAGACACTTAGATATGGAGACGCGGAGACACAGAGACCCTTAGATATGGAGATACTTAGACACGGAGACACAGAGACCCTTAGATATGGAGACACAGAGACCCTTAGATATGGAGACATGGAGACATTTAGATATGGAGACACTTAAATATGGAGACACAGAGACATTTAGATATGGAGACACTTAAATATGGAGACACAGAGACATTTAGATATGGAGACACTTGAATATGGAGACATGGAGATACTTAGACATGGAGACACAGAGACATTTAGACATGGAGACACAGAGACACTTAGATATGGAGACACTTAGACATGGAGACACAGAGACACTTAGATATGGAGACACAGAGACACTTAGATATGGAGACATGGAGATACTTAGACATGGAGACACAGAGACATTTAGACACAGAGACACTTAGATATGGAGACATGGAGACACTTAGACATGGAGACACAGAGACACTTAGATATGGAGACACTTAGACACGGAGACACAGAGACACTTAGATATGGAGACACTTAGATATGGAGACACAGAGATCCTTAGATATGGAGACATGGAGACACTTAGATATAGAGACACTTTGATATGGAGACACTTAGATATGGAGACATGGAGACACTTAGACATGGAGACACTTAGATATGGAGACACTTAGACACAGAGAGACTTAGACACTTAGATATGGAGACACGTAGAAATGGAGACACTTAGATATGGAGACACAGAGAGACTTAGACACTTAGATATGGAGACACTTAGATATGGAGACATGGAGACACTTAGACATGGAGACACTTAGATATGGAGACACTTAGATATGGAGACACTTAGACACAGAGAGACTTAGACACTTAGATATGGAGACACGTAGAAATGGAGACACTTAGATATGGAGACACAGAGAGACTTAGACACTTAGATATGGAGACACTTAGATATGGAGACACTTAGATATGGAGACACTTAGATATGGAGACACGTAGAAATGGAGACACTTAGATATGGAGACACAGAGACACTTAGATATGGAGACACTTAATGATGCTTTCATTCCGTTACCCCACGCTGCAGAACTCCAGTACACCGTGCACTAACCAGTGACCACATTTTAAAACGAGTTGACCTCTCCCCGTTGCACGCGCCTCGTGGAGGACACACGGCAATAGATTTATTTCTAAATATTATATTATAAGTTGTATTCTGTTTTATCGCCAAAAATGACATTCTAGAAACTTAACAAAGCATATTTATTTTGTACTATCGTCTTTAAAAAACCTCACAGTAATAATTGTTGTATATTTTACAAAGATAGTGAGAATAATACGTGATAAATTATGAACACCCCCCCCCCCCCTCTTCATGTGGACATCAACAGAAGCAGTTTTCATACTTGCTGTACTTTACTTATCACACGAGGATCCAGAGTTTGTTTATTCGTGTTTGTCTGACATTTGTGGCTGCAGGATTATCAGATGGGAGGAATGTCACTCTTCTCCTGCAGCTCCTAATCTATCTTTTAAACATACGATAGATGGAAGATATCGTGATGCTTAGTGAGGTGCTACTTCCTGGTGTGATAAAAAACAGAGCTATTTGTGTTGGTCGCTCTCCTGTAGTGGGTTTTATAGGTTTTAGTGCATGTAAATGGTCTGCAGAGGCTAAAATCTCTGTGTCCCCTCTCCTGTAGTGTGTTTTATAGGTTTCAGTGCATGTCAATGGTCTGCAGAGGCTAAAATCCCTGTGCTGCCTCTCCTGTAGTGTGTTCTATAGGTTTTAGTGCATGTAAATGGTCTGTAAAGGCTAAAATCCCTGTGTCCCCTCTCCTGTAGTGTGTTCTATAGGTTTTAGTGCATGCAAATGGTCTGCAGAGGCTAAAATGCCTATGTTTGCTCTCCTGTAGTGTGTTCTATAGGTTTTAGTGCATGTAAATGGTCTGCAGAGGCTAAAATCCCTGTGTTCCCTCTCCTGTAGTGTGTTTTATAGGTTTCAGTGCATGTCAATGGTCTGCAGAGGCTAAAATCCCTGTGCTGCCTCTCCTGTAGTGTGTTCTATAGGTTTTAGTGCATGTAAATGGTCTGTAAAGGCTAAAATCCCTGTGTCCCCTCTCCTGTAGTGTGTTCTATAGGTTTTAGTGCATGCAAATGGTCTGCAGAGGCTAAAATGCCTATGTTTGCTCTCCTGTAGTGTGTTCTATAGGTTTTAGTGCATGTAAATGGTCTGCAGAGGCTAAAATCCCTGTGTTCCCTCTCCTGTAGTGTGTTCTATAGGTTTTACTGCATGCCAATGGTCTGCAGAGGTTAAAATTCCTATGTTTGCTCTACTGTAGCATGTTCTATTGGTTTTAGTGCATGTCAATGGTCTGCAGAGGCTAAAATCCCTGTGCTGCATCTCCTGTAGTGTGTTCTATAGGTTTTAGTGCATGTAAATGGTCTGTAAAGGCTAAAATCCCTGTGTCCCTTCTCCTGTAGTGTGTTCTATAGGTTTTAGTGCATGTAAATGGTCTGCAGAGGCTAAAATCCCTGTGTTCCCTCACCTGTAGTGTGTTCTATAGGTTTTAGTGCATGTCAATGGTCTGCAGAGGCTAAAATCCTTGTGTGAGGGACTTTCTCTCTTAGATTCGATATACTTTATTCATCCCAGATTGGGGAAATTGTTTTGTCGCAGCAGGTATTGCTCATAGATATAATCAAATACAAGTAGAACAAAATAAAGAGGAACTAAAGAATAGATCACATAAATACTCTCTTCCCTCAAAGACAGAGATCAGAATGAGAATGCCGTATTCGTCCCACAGACGAGAGGCTACAGCAGAAAGAGACGGCTCAATGTAAACTAAAAAGTATTCATTACAATAATATTAAAGATGTTATGATAAGGTTAATAGCGCGTATTCTCCTTCAGGCAATGCTCCGAGTGCGACCAGGCCAGCAGCGACGAGGCTGACATCGCCATGGAAACGCTGCCGGACGGCACCAAGAGGTCGCGGCGGCAAATCAAAGGACCAATCAAATTCATCCCTCAGGAGATGTCCCCGGAGCCCAAGAAGCATCAGGTGAGAGGACGCATGACAACTGCTGAAAACACAAATACTGACAGAGTGTGCGTCTGAACTCAGACTGATGGACTGAGGAAGTCCTCGTTATCGCCGGCCTGCTGGAGGGCATCAGAAAGACAGCGGGGGAGAGTTTGTTCCCCTGAGAGGAGAATAGGACGGCCGAATACAAACGTCAACAGTCGTATGGAGAAGGATCAGGGACACTTTAATGTTTGAGCTGACCAAAAAAGTATTTTTATTTTAGATCTGAGGAAGAAATCTGAATTCAGACTTTCAGATATTATTGTTTTAAACAAAAAAGCTCTGGATTCTGATTTTTAACCGCAGAATTCTAAGAATAAAGTCATCATTCAGGAAAATAAATATTAAGAAATAAAAATGATCATGAAGTCAGAGATTCAGAGGGATTGAAAAAAATAATCTGAATAAAAATAATTGGAAAAACGCTTCGAAAATGAATCCTGAGATTAAAGTCATAATTATTCATTTGATCTCATTATTATGATTTTATTTTCAGAAATGTTTTGAAGTGTGAGTGTGGCCCTTTAAGAGCCTCAGTGTGTGAGTGTGGCCCTTTACGAGCCTCAGTGTGTGAGTGTGGCCCTTTAAGAGCCTCAGTGTGTGAGTGTGGCCCTTTAAGAGCTCAGTTAAGTGTGTGAGTGTGGCCCTTTACGAGCCTCAGTGTGTGAGTGTGGCCCTTTACGAGCATCAGTGTGTGAGTGTGGCCCTTTAAGAGCCTCAGTGTGTGAGTGTGGCACTTTAAGAGCCTCAGTGTGTGAGTGTGGCCATTTAAGAGCCTCAGTGTTGAGTGTGGCCCTTTAAGAGAATAAGTGTGTGTGTGTGTGTGTGTGTGTGTGTGTGTGTGTGTGTGTGTGTGTGTGTGTGTGTGTGTGTGTGTGTGTGTGTGTGTGTGTGTGTGTGTGTGTGTGTGTGTGTGTGTGTGTGTGTGTGTGTGTGTGTGGTGTGTGTGTGTGTGTGTGTGTGTGTGTGTGTGGTGTGTGTGTGTGTGTGTGTGTGTGTGTGTGTGTGTGTGTGTGTGTGTGTGTGTGTGGTGTGTGTGTTGTGTGTGTGTGTGTGTGTGTGTGTGTGTGTGTGTGTGTGTGTGTGTGTGTGTGTGTGTGTGTGTGGCCCTTTAAGAGCCTCAGTGTGTCTTCCTGTAGGAACATTGGGTGTCAGAAGCCCCTCCATCCCTCACTGGATCCTCCTTATCTTTACCCAGCATGCTCTGATCCTCGGATACAGACCCCCCCCCCCCCCCCCTCTCCCTGAGGATATTCTGCAGATTGATATCTGACAGCTCTCTGCAGAGGGGGGGGCTCTTCACTTCACTTTTTGTTTCCCCGCTGTCAGTGCGTGACCCGGTGATCTCTTCAGGGACTCTGGGAGAAAGAGTTCTGCTGAAGCTGCTGTCTCTCTGACAGAGCAGCTGATCGCTGAGCGGGATGAGAAACATGTGAGAAGTGGTGAAGATCCATCTCGATGTCATGTCTGAGAGCTGAGTCAGGTGCAGAGTTACTGTAATTATATTACTTTGTCGGTAACGGAGTAGTGTAACGCGCTACTTTTATAATTCAGTAATCACACTACAGTTACTAACATTGCCCCGACACGCGTTACTTCGTTACTTTCTAAAATCAGTCATAATCAAACCTCAACAAACACCTGCAAAGAACACATGCTAAGGTGAAGCTAACGCACATAGCTGTTGTTTATTTATATCACACACGTAGTCTGTTCTTCTTCTCTGTTTTCCGGTTGTTGCCTGTTTTGAATGACGAATACACACTACCGCCACCTGCTGGTAAGGAGAGTTATTGCCACTCACGCATGCGCAGTTCGTACGTGCTCGGCTGAAGTCTTTGCGGTGTGCTCCAGTCTGGCTCCAGTGCAACACATGGCCAACACGCAGGAGAACACGCCGACGCAACAGCGCGAGCAGAGATGGACTGCGCAAAATATACAGATAGCAGGAGACAGAGGACAGCCACGGTCAGATAGCAGGAGACAGAGGACAGCCACGGTCAGATAGCAGGAGACAGAGGACAGCCACGGTCAGATAGCAGGAGACAGAGGACAGCCACGGTCAGATAGCAGGAGACAGAGGACAGCCACGGTCAGATAGCAGGAGACAGAGGACAGCCACGGTCAGATAGCAGGAGACAGAGGACAGCCACGGTCAGATAGGAGGAGACAGAGGACAGCCACGGTCAGATAGCAGGAGACAGAGGACAGCCACGGTCAGATAAGGAAGAAACATTCAGGATCTGGATCAGTCTTATGCGACAATGGAAACTGAACTAAAGAGAACATTTGAAACTTTAGCAGTCTGCGTGATCTGCCTGCAGGGAGGGGCGGGCCGGCCCTGCGAGTAAAGTAACGAGTAAAGTAACGAATTACTTTATGTAGAGAGTAACGAAGTAGTGTAATATATTACTTTTTTAAAAAGTAATATGTAATGTGTAATATATTACTTTTTTTTAGTAACGACCCATCTCTGGTCAGGTGTTAGCTTAGCATAGCGCCTTTAGGGTAATGTGAATTATGCATTTGTTTATTTGAGTACAGACGTATTGGACCAAGTGTTCTGAGCTGCGGAGGAAGGAAGGCCACTAGGTGCCATTTCCCTAGGACACTTTAAGACGATGCGACTGCCTCTCTGCTGCTCACTGCCTCTCTGCTGCTCACTGCCTCTCTGCTGCTCACTGCCTCTCTGCTGCTCAATCAATCAATCAATCAATGTTTATTTATAGCCCAATATCACAAATGTTACATTTGTCTCAGTGGTCTTCACAGTGTGTACAGAATATCAGTATGACAATACGACACCCTCTGTCCTCAGACCCTCTGTCCTTAGACCCTCTGTCCTCAGACCCTCTGTCCTTAGACCCTCTGTCCTCAGACCCTCTGTCCTTAGACCCTCTGTCCTTAGACCCTCACATCGTACAAGGAAAAACTTCCAAAGAAAACCCAGTTTAAAGGGAACATGGAGAAACCTCAGGGAGAGCAGCAGAGGAGGGATCCCTCTCCCAGGACGGACAGACTGCAATAGATGCCGTGTGTAAATTGAAAAGATAATACATTTGCACATAGGTAGTCCAGATGTTTGGAAATGCATGTGTGTATAATAGGAAGATGAATCCACGAGGATATCCATCCAGGACCGATGATCCAGGACCACAGCCACGACTCAAGATCCAGCGCTCGCGATCCAGGACACAGGACCGCAGGATCATCCATGACTCCGGATCCCGGCGTATAGAGACACCAAAAGAAAGACATGTGGGGAAGCTGGGTTAATGGAACATGAGAGGACACAGGTACAGACAGAGAGAAGGAAGAAGTAAGATGTCCCCTGACAAACTAAGCCTATATCAGCAAAACTAGGGGCTGAATCTAATCAGCCCTAACTATAAGCTTTATCAAAAAGAAGGTCTTAAGCGCACTCTTAAATACGGATAGGGTGTCTGCCGCCCGAACACAAACTGGAAGCTGATTCCACAAATGTGGAGCTTGATAAGAAAAGGCTCTGGCTCCCATTGTACTTTTAGAGACTCGAGGAACAACCAACAACCCTGCATTCTTGGAACGCAATGCCCTAGTAGGCCAGCAGGGTGTAATGAGTTCTTTAAGGTAAGATGGCGCCTGCCCACTAAGGGCTTTGTAGACGAGAAGAAGAACTTTAAATTCTATCCTGTGTTCTATAGGGAGCCAGTGTAAGGCAGCCAGAACAGGAGTAATGTGGTCCCTTCTCCTAACTTTTCCTGCTCACTGCCTCTCTGCTGCTCACTGCCTCTCTGCTGCTCACTGCCTCTCTGCTGCTCACTGCCTCTCTGCTGCTCACTGCCTCTCTGCTGCTCACTGCCTCTCTGCTGCTCACTCTGCTCTCTACTGCCTCACTCTGCTGCTCACTGCCTCTCTGCTGCTCACTGCCTCTCTGCTGCTCACTGCCTCTCTGCTGCTCACTCGAGACTATGGACTTTCCTTTTGTGGGTTCTGGTGCTTAGTGAGAAATGTGAAGGAGTTAAGCCCCTTCTCACAACATGCAATCATTACATCCTAATGTGCATTCTGTGTGGGGTGTTGGTGCATGGGAAGTGCATGGGAAGTCCATGGGAAGTGCATGGGAAGTCCACGGTGCTGCTTCTGTGGGAATCCTCTAAGGTGGAGGGCGCTACGTTGTGCTGCTCACCTGAACTCTGTGGGTGGCTGCTGTTAGAAATATAGAAATGCATGAAGTCGCCTGAGTCTCAGAGAGTTACCCGCGGGTTGAACGTGTGTCTGAGTCTCAGAGTTACCCGCGGGTTGAACGTGTGTCTGAGTCTCAGAGAGTTACCCGCGGGTTGAACGTGTGTCTGAGTCTCAGAGTTACCCGCGGGTTGAACGTGTGTCTGAGTCTCAGAGAGTTACCCGCGGGTTGAACGTGTGTCTGAGTCTCAGAGTTACCCGCGGGTTGAACGTGTGTCTCTGCTCCGGTTCGGGCGCAGTCATGTGACCCGCTGCAGCTCTCGGGATTAACCAGCGGAGCGGTATCTTCACATGCAAGGCGCGACGCGGCCGACACTCAAAGGCCTGCTTTGAATCCGTAATGCTTTTACCAGACACACTCCAAAGCATGTTTCACTTTATCAGGAGCGGCTAATCAGTGTGTGTGTGTGTGTGTGTGTGTGTGTGTGTGTGTGTGTGTGTGTGTGTGTGTGTGTGTGTGTGTGTGTGTGTGTGTGTGTGTGTGTGTGTGTGTGTGTGTGTGTGTGTGTGTGTGTGTGTGTGTGTGTGTGTGTGTGTGTGTGTGTGTGTGTGTGTGTGTGTGTGTGTGTGTGTGTGTGTGTGTGTGTGTGTGTGTGTGTGTGTGTGTGTGTGTGTGTGTGTGTGTGTGTGTGTGTGTGTGTGTGTGTGTGTGTGTGTGTGTGTGTGTGTGTGTGTGTGTGTGTGTGTGTGTGTGTGTGTGTGACTGACTAACTACATGGTCCAGTGCCTCTTTGATGAAGCAGAGACTCCTGCCTGCTGGAGGAAAACCGTTAAAGTCAACCTGTGAGATGGGTTTTATTCAGCACGTAGAGGCGCACCTGTAAAAGTAATGCTCCATAGCGTCTGAAGACACACACACACACACACACACACACACACACACACACAGCTTTGTCCAGACAGGGCTTCATGCAAGGACGACTCATTAACCGGCGTCAGGTCTTCATGGTGTGTGAAAGAAGCGCTCCTCCTCTGTCGTGCATCAGTTTTATTGGCCGACATTTCTCACCGTCAGCGGCTTCCACCCCGGCCTGGCGCGCCGCGAGCTCGTTAATCACGGCGCTAATTAACTGGAGGTGTTCCTGAGAAGCCGTCGGAGCGCGAGGAAGATCATTTGGAGAGAGAGAAACACACACGTTGTGTTTCTGGTGGATTTTAGGTTTCGGTCAAGCAGTGGAGAACATGGGAAACATTCCACATCCAGACGCTCGGTTTGACTTTGGAGCAAAAACAGCTTCTTATCAAAAGTACCCTAAGCCACTATGGAGGACTCACGCTCCGCTCCTATTGGCTAGCAACACATTGTGCGTGATAGGCTGAGGGGCGGGACATCTCTAAGCGGTTGACCAATCACAACAGAGCCGGCCAGCTAGCCAATCAGAGAATCTCTGGTTTTCAGACGGAGGGTGAAAGGAGGCAGTATGAGAAAAATAAAGAGCCTGTTTGAACATTGAAGCACGGATACATTATTCTGATCATTTGTATTTTGTAAATTAACTTTTTTTCAGTTTCCAGTTTTTTTCAAAATTAGATTTTTTTTTCCGTATAATTTTCGATTTTCTTAGAATTTTTTCCAAATTGCTTTTTTTTTCAGGATATAATTTTATTCTCCAAATGTCACTTTATTCTGAATTTCAATAATTTCACTTTTTTTCATACGAATTTTTATTAAAGTTCCCCTTTTTTCTAATTTCACTTTTTTTCTGAGAATTTCAGACTTTTCAGAAAATAACCTTTAGTTTAAGAATTTTACTTTTTCAAAATTTCCTTTTTTCTCATTTGATTATTTTTCACAATTTTGCATCATACGAATTTTAATTCAAAGTTTCACTTTTTTCTTATTTGACTTTTTTCTCACAATTTTGCCAAAAGGTAAATAATATATTTAACTTTTAAATTAAAGCCAAATATCCATTCCAATTTTTTAATCTAGGGATACCGTATATTATTCTTGGGTTAGTTAAAGTTAGTAACATCCATACAGTCTCACTTAATAACAGAACATCAGTGGTGGACCAATCAGAGCAGCTCTGGTTTCAGACGGAGGGTGAAAAGAGTCCTGATTACTCCCACTGCAGTTAGGGTTAATATTCAAATTGTGCTGAAGTGTTTTTAATGTGCAGCAGTGATTATTAAGGAGTTTAAAGCGGTTTCTGGGTTCAGGAGGGGATACTAAAAAGCTCCCGTAATGAGACATGATGTACCGCGAACATTAAACCCCCGATATGAACATATGCCATTAATCATCTGTAAATGATGAGAACGAAGTTAATATATGTAGTAAGTACCGCTTCCTATGCTCTGTTAATTCCTCTAATCCTGTGTGAAGTGATTCAGGCTTGTTAAAGATGCACCGATGGACTTAATTAAAAGATTGATTCAGCCCTCCGTTTTAATTTCCTCACCTGAGCTGAGGCTGAGATTAGCGCTTTCACACCGCTTGGCTTTTATAAGTGACGGTGCAAACTGTGGGGGAAATACCACACGTAATCACCTTCCGGTACGAAAAGAACAAATATACAAGCTCAAACCAAAGCTGTGTCATTTAATAAAGAGGTATAGCATTTACCAGAATGTTATTTCCAGCTGGAAAGAGTCCTGCTCGAGTTACTCAGAGAAGCAGTGACTTGACGCAGAGGCGCAGGAAACAAAAGGGACGTAAGATATAACCGGTCACAGTCCGAATGATAGTTAGCCTGAAAGCGTCTGGTTTTTCTGCAGCGAGTTACCAGTAGAGTAGATGTTTGTGTTCTGGGTAAAATCTTGTCTGGAGTTAAAATATAATAATAATAATATATTAATTTTCTATAGCGCTTTTCTGAACCCAAAGACGCTTTACATTTGGGAGGGAGGGTAGACAAACAAAGACAAAAAGAAACAAAACACAACAGAAAAGCAGTCAGGAGGAAGTTGATTGAGAGGGGGCGGGGCTTATGGATACAGAGTTGAAGAGGTGGGTGTTGAGGCGGGACTGGAACAGGGTGAGGGACTCAGACTCACGGAGGTCTCGGGGGTTCCAGATATGTTACTCCCCATTAATAGGTGGCTTCATACCATTTGTTATTAATCATTACACAAACTGAAAATGACCCACACAGGCTTCCTTATACCTCAATACACCTCGTCATAGTTTAATGAAGTTCCTAAAAGCTGTCTGCATCGAGGTTTTAAGAAAGTGTTCTGAGTGTAAGCTAGAGGTCTCTGGTTGGCAGCCGTGCGGACGCGTTCCTCCGGTCCAGGCCCGGCTGCAGGACTCACCGAGTGATGTGTTTGCGGTTCTTCTTCTGCAGCAGCAGTTTGGCAGCGAGCGCGCGGATCTTAATGATAAATGCTCCATCTGGAGAGCGGCGGTGCCGAGCCAAAAGGCGACAGATGGCATTGTTTTCACAATCTGTTTAAATATGTTGTTGATTTTTCTGCCTCTTTTTAAAACCCTCCAGAAGATCCGACACACGAGGAGAGGCGTTTGATTTCCTTCGTGCTGCTGGGGAGTGTTTGCTCATGGGTTATAGTCAGTCCTTTTAGCGCCTCTAAGGCATAATACAGGTAGACAGTCCCTGAATGCAGCATCGCTCTGGGCCAATGGGATTTCTGCATTAGATTGTTTGAATCTTTTAGATATCTGAATAACATTTAGAGAGTAAATCAAACGGAAATCTTAAAGTTAGGAGTGTCGATCCACTTGGAGTTAAAACGGATGTGTTTAACGTTTGTATGTTTTGTGTTTTGCAGAGAACCAGAGGTCAGAAGAGGAAAAGGGTTGCTATCGGTGACGACAGAGACGATAAAACTGAGGTTTGTCTTCATGCAGAACAATAGATAAATGCACGTTGTGAGAGAATCAGCTTTTGATGAGATCTGACCAAAGGTCCAAAACACAGCTGGGAGACCTGGGGACACTAAAGAGTGACGCACAGCTGGGAGACCAGGGGACACTAAAGAGTGACGCACACAGCTGGGAGACCAGGGGACACTAAAGAGTGATGCACACAGCTGGGAGACCAGGGGACACTAAAGAGTGACGCACACAGCGGGGAGACCAGGGGACACTAAAGAGTGACGCACACAGCTGGGAGACCAGGGGACACTAAAGAGTGACGCACACAGCTGGGAGACCAGGGGACACTAAAGAGTGACGCACACAGCTGGAGACCAGGGGACACTAACGAGTGACGCACACAGCTGGAGACCAGGGGACACTAAAGAGTGACGCACACAGCTGGGAGACCAGGGGACACTAAAGAGTGACGCACACAGCTTGAGGCCTGGGGACACTAAAGAGTGACGCACACAGCTTGAGACCTGGGGACACTGAAGAGTGACGCACGCAGCTGGAGACCAGGGGACACTAAAGAGTGACGCACACAGCAGGAGACCAGGGGACACTAAAGAGTGACGCACAGCTGGGAGACCAGGGGACACTAAGAGTGACGCACACAGCTTGAGACCTGGGGACACTAAAGAGTTACGCACACAGCTTGAGACCTGGGGACACTAAAGAGCGACGCACACAGCGGGGAGACCAGGGGACACTAAAGAGTGACGCACACAGCGGGGAGACCAGGGGACACTAAAGAGTGACGCACACAGCTGGGAGACCAGGGGACACTAAGGAGTGACGCACACAGCGGGGAGACCAGGGGACACTAAGGAGTGACGCACACAGCGGGGAGACCAGGGGACACTAAAGAGTGACGCACACAGCTGGGAGACCAGGGGACACTAAAGAGTGACGCACACAGCTGGGAGACCAGGGGACACTAAAGAGTGACGCACACAGCTGGGAGACCAGGGGACACTAAAGAGTGACACACACAGCTGGGAGACCAGGGGACACTAAAGAGTGACGCACACAGCTGGGAGACCAGGGGACACTAAAGAGTGACGCACACAGCGGGGAGACCAGGGGACACTAAAGAGTGACGCACACAGCTGGGAGACCAGGGGACACTAAAGAGTGACGCACACAGCTGGGAGACCAGGGGACACTAAAGAGTGGCGCACACAGCTGGGAGACCAGGGGACACTAAAGAGTGACGCACACAGCTGGGAGACCAGGGGACACTAAGGAGTGACGCACACAGCTGGGAGACCAGGGGACACTAAGGAGTGACGCACACAGCGGGGAGACCAGGGGACACTAAAGAGTGACGCACACAGCTGGGAGACCAGGGGACACTAAAGAGTGACGCACACAGCTGGGAGACCAGGGGACACTAAAGAGTGACGCACACAGCTGGGAGACCAGGGACACTAAAGAGTGACACACACAGCTGGGAGACCAGGGGACACTAAAGAGTGACGCACACAGCGGGGAGACCAGGGGACACTAAAGAGTGACGCACACAGCTGGGAGACCAGGGGACACTAAAGAGTGACGCACACAGCTGGGAGACCAGGGGACACTAAAGAGTGGCGCACACAGCTGGGAGACCAGGGGACACTAAGGAGTGACGCACACAGCGGGGAGACCAGGGGACACTAAGGAGTGACGCACACAGCGGGGAGACCAGGGGACACTAAAGAGTGACGCACACAGCTGGGAGACCAGGGGACACTAAAGAGTGACGCACACAGCTGGGAGACCAGGGGACACTAAAGAGTGACGCACACAGCTGGGAGACCAGGAGACACTAAAGAGTGACGCACACAGCTGGGAGACCAGGGGACACTAAGGAGTGACGCACACAGCTGGGAGACCAGGGGACACTAAGGAGTGACGCACACAGCGGGGAGACCAGGGGACACTAAAGAGTGACGCACACAGCTTGGAGACCAGGGGACACTAAGGAGTGACGCACACAGCGGGGAGACCAGGGGACACTAAAGAGTGACGCACACAGCTGGGAGACCAGGGGACACTAAAGAGTGACGCACACAGCTGGGAGACCAGGGGACACTAAAGAGTGACGCACACAGCTGGGAGACCAGGGGACACTAAAGAGTGACGCACACAGCTGGGAGACCAGGAGACACTAAAGAGTGACGCACACAGCTGGGAGACCAGGGGACACTAAGGAGTGACGCACACAGCTGGGAGACCAGGGGACACTAAGGAGTGACGCACACAGCGGGGAGACCAGGGGACACTAAAGAGTGACGCACACAGCTGGGAGACCAGGGGACACTAAGGAGTGACGCACAACAGCGGGGAGACCAGGGGACACTAAAGAGTGACGCACACAGCTGGGGGACCAGGGGACACTAAAGAGTGACGCACACAGCTGGGAGACCAGGGGACACTAAAGAGTGACGCACACAGCTGGGAGACCAGGGGACACTAAAGAGTGACGCACACAGCTGGGAGACCAGGGGACACTAAAGAGTGACACACACAGCTGGGAGACCAGGGGACACTAAAGAGTGACGCACACAGCTGGGAGACCAGGGGACACTAAAGAGTGACGCACACAGCGGGGAGACCAGGGGACACTAAAGAGTGACGCACACAGCTGGGAGACCAGGGGACACTAAAGAGTGACGCACACAGCTGGGAGACCAGGGGACACTAAAGAGTGGCGCACACAGCTGGGAGACCAGGGGACACTAAAGAGTGACGCACACAGCTGGGAGACCAGGGGACACTAAGGAGTGACGCACACAGCTGGGAGACCAGGGGACACTAAGGAGTGACGCACACAGCGGGGAGACCAGGGGACACTAAAGAGTGACGCACACAGCTGGGAGACCAGGGGACACTAAAGAGTGACGCACACAGCTGGGAGACCAGGGGACACTAAAGAGTGACGCACACAGCTGGGAGACCAGGGGACACTAAAGAGTGACGCACACAGCTGGGAGACCAGGGGACACTAAAGAGTGACGCACACAGCGGGGAGACCAGGGGACACTAAAGAGTGACGCACACAGCTGGGAGACCAGGGGACACTAAAGAGTGACGCACACAGCTGGGAGACCAGGGGACACTAAAGAGTGGCGCACACAGCTGGGAGACCAGGGGACACTAAGGAGTGACGCACACAGCTGGGAGACCAGGGGACACTAAGGAGTGACGCACACAGCGGGGAGACCAGGGGACACTAAGGAGTGACGCACACAGCGGGGAGACCAGGGACACTAAAGAGTGACGCACACAGCTGGGAGACCAGGGGACACTAAAGAGTGACGCACACAGCTGGGAGACCAGGGGACACTAAAGAGTGACGCACACAGCTGGGAGACCAGGAGACACTAAAGAGTGACGCACACAGCTGGGAGACCAGGGGACACTAAGGAGTGACGCACACAGCTGGGAGACCAGGGGACACTAAGGAGTGACGCACACAGCGGGGAGACCAGGGGACACTAAAGAGTGACGCACACAGCTTGGAGACCAGGGGACACTAAGGAGTGACGCACACAGCGGGGAGACCAGGGGACACTAAAGAGTGACGCACACAGCTGGGAGACCAGGGGACACTAAAGAGTGACGCACACAGCTGGGAGACCAGGGGACACTAAAGAGTGACGCACACAGCTGGGAGACCAGGGACACTAAAGAGTGACGCACACAGCTGGGAGACAGGAGACACTAAAGAGTGACGCACACAGCTGGGAGACCAGGGGACACTAAGGAGTGACGCACACAGCTGGGAGACCAGGGGACACTAAGGAGTGACGCACACAGCGGGGAGACCAGGGGACACTAAGGAGTGACGCACACAGCGGGAGACCAGGGGACACTAAAGAGTGACGCACACAGCTGGGAGACCAGGGGACACTAAGGAGTGACGCACACAGCGGGGAGACCAGGGGACACTAAAGAGTGACGCACACAGCTTGGAGACCAGGGGACACTAAAGAGTGACGCACACAGCTGGGAGACCAGGGGACACTAAAGAGTGACGCACACAGCTGGGAGACCAGGGACACTAAAGAGTGACGCACACAGCTGGGAGACCAGGGGACACTAAAGAGTGACGCACACAGCTGGGAGACCAGGGGACACTAAAGAGTGACGCACACAGCTGGGAGACCAGGAGACACTAAAGAGTGACGCACACAGCTGGGAGACCAGGGGACACTAGGAGTGACGCACACAGCTGGGAGACCAGGAGACACTAAAGAGTGACCGCACACAGCTGGGGAGACCAGGGGACACTAAAGAGTGACGCACACAGCGGGGACGTTCAGGATTATAAAGCTGAAAAACATGTGTGTGTTCACGCGTCCGGCGAGCTGAAGACCCCTGATAAATGTTTTTTGGGAGATGTTTCTCTGGTGTGTTCTCCAACAAATGTCCCGCACATCCCCCATAATAGTCCCTGTGTTTCCATAGGAACCGATGCCACGGGAACGCCGGCAGAGACAGTCGGTGCTGCAGAAAAAACCGAAAGCGGACGACACGAGGACCGAATGCACGAGCTGCAGCGGGCCGGGAGACAACGAGAACCTCGTCAGGTGAGAGAGACAGTGTGTGTGTGTGTGTGTGTCTTTCCCTCTTCATCCCATAATGTCACTAAATACATTGTTGCCATGGCGACCACAGATTCATATTGTGTTTTTGGGTTCATTGTCGAGGCTCTCATCCTCTCGTCGAGGTCCGCTTCTGTCTCTGGACGCCAGTTTGTTTTTTTTACATTTAATTTAATTTGGTGGGGTGAAAATAATCAAGCTTGGTAATACTTAAGATAATTTATGGACACAAACAATTTCAAAAGCTTGAAATACAACGACTATTATTAGCTGTGTGTGTGTGTGTGTGTGTGTGTGTGTTGTGTGTGTGTGTGTGTTGTGTGTGTGTGTGTGTGTGTGTGTGTGTGTGTGTGTGTGTGTGTGTGTGTGTGTGTGTGTGTGTGTTTGTGTGTGTGTGGTGTGGTGTGTGTGTGTGTGTGTGTGTGTGTGTGGTGTGTGTGTGTGTGTGTGTGTGTGGTGTGTGTGTGTGTGTGTGGTGTGTGTGTGTGTGTGTGTGTGTGTGTGTGTGTGTGTGTGTGGTGTGTGTGTGGTGTGTGTGTGTGTGTGTGTGTGTGTGTGTGGTGTGTGTGTGTGCTGCTGGTGATTAAAGTTCGTCTTCATCAGGCTCTCTTGACCTGTCCACACTTCATTACGGCCAAATGAAAGCACAATTTATTCTCGGACTCCGAGCCGGCGGATAATCAGCGGGAATTTCTCTCTCTGACGTCTCGGGTTTAGAAACTAGATCACAGCTGAGGGGGGGGGGGGGAAACTACGCTTTCATCAGGACTATGTTCCCTTAAGACGTACTCTGTAGGATCCTTAAAGTACTCTGTAGGGTCCTGAAGTACTCTGTAGGGTCCTTAAAGTACTCTGTAGGATCCTTAAAGTACTCTGTAGGGTCCTTAAAGTACTCTGTAGGGTCCTTAAAGTACTCTGTAGGATCCTTAAAGTACTCTGTAGGGTCCTTAAAGTACTCTGTAGGGTCCTTAAAGTACTCTGTAGGATCCTTAAAGTACTCCGTTAGAAGTCCTGAATTAAAATAACACTCCACACTCACACACGGTCTTCCTCTCCACCTGTCTTTGTCTCCACCTGTCTCTCCACCTGTCTTCCTCTCCACCTGCCTCTCCACCTGTCTCTCCACCTGTCCCTCTCCACCTGTCTCTCCACCTGTCTCCTCTCCACCTGTCTTCCTCTCTGTCTTCCTCTCACCTGTCTCCTCTCCACCTTCCTCTCCACCTGTCTTCCTCTCCACCTGTCCTCCTCTCCACCTGTCCTCCTCTCCACCTGTCTCTCTACCTGTCTTCCTCTCTGTCTTCCTCTCCACCTGTCTTCCTCTCCACCTGTCTTCCTCTCCACTTGTCTTCCTCTCCCCTGTCTTCCTCTCTGTCTTCCTCTCCACCTGTCTTCCTCTCACTTGTCTTCCTCTCACCTGTCTTCCTCTCTGTCTTCCTCTCCACTGTCTTCCTCTCCACCTGTCTCCTCTCCACCTGTCTTCCTCTCCACTTGTCTTCCTCTCCACCTGTCTCCCTCTCCACCTGTCTCCCTCTCCACCTGTCTTCCTCTCCACTTGTCCTCCTCTCCACCTGTCCTCCTCTCCTCTGTCCTCCTCTCCACCTGTCTTCCTCTCCACCTGTCTCTCCACCTGTCTTCTCTCTGTCTTCCTCTCCACCTGTCTTCCTCTCCACTGTCTTCCTCTCCACCTGTTCTCCACCTGTCTCCTCTCCACCTGTCTTCCTCTCTGTCTTCCTCTCCACCTGTCTTCCTCTCCACCTGTCCTCCTCTCCACCTGTCCTCCTCTCCACCTGTCTCTCTACCTGTCTTCCTCTCTGTCTTCCTCTCCACCTGTCTTCCTCTCCACCTGTCTTCCTCTCCACTTGTCTCCTCTCCACCTGTCTTCCTCTCTGTCTTCCTCTCCACCTGTCTTCCTCTCCACTTGTCTTCCTCTCCACCTGTCTTCCTCTCTGTCTTCCTCTCCACTTGTCTTCCTCTCCACCTGCTCCTCTCCACCTGTCTTCTCTCTCCACTTGTTTCCTCTCCACCTGTCTCCCTCTCCACCTGTCTCCTCTCCACCTGTCTTCCTCTCCACTTGTCTCCTCTCCACCTGTCCTCCTCTCCATCTGTCCTCCTCTCCACCTGTCTTCCTCTCCACCTGTCTCTCCACCTGTCTTCCTCTCTGTCCTCCTCTCCACCTGTCCTCCTCTCCACCTGTCCTCCTCTCCACCTGGCTGCACTTTAAAGAACATAAAGAATTATAATCAGTAAAAATGACTTTCCATCTATTCTGATAACTGTATAAACGTTACGGTGAAGTAAATAAGTTACAATGACGAAACACTGAATGGTACTGTGTCCAAGGTGAGAGCAGGAGTAGATAGAGGAAGTAGCTGGAGAAGGCGGACGCCTGTGTGATGTTTGGGGGGTGAGGATGCTGCCCTGACTCTTTCTATCTTTGCATTGCACAGGTTGTGAGAGCCGGGGGCAGATCCTCCCCTCCCATTGGCTTAGAGACAGAGAGAGGGACACAAAATGAGTCACGAGACGTCACCAAACATCGCCCGACACCAAACATCGCCGTAAAAGATTCCAAACATCGCCCGACACCAAACATCGCCCGACGAACACTGAACGCACGCGGGAGGTCCTGAGACCGCTGGACTCTCTTAACGAGGAACTTTTTGTCAACAGATTCGAGTTACTGCATCTCAGACGTGTGTGACCGATTTAGACATGAGTCGTGTATGTATTCAACCACAAGTAACCATCGCTAGTTAGAGTTAGACAAAGACAATGGACTACAGGGACAGGCGATGGGTGCCACGACTAGAAACCGCCTTTGAGTGTTTTTGACCAATTTAGAAATGTATGTAGTAAACCACAAGTAACCATCGCTAGTTAGAGTAGAGTTAGACAATGCAGCCGTTTGAAAGACAGTCCTGGTGTCTGTACTTTTCTCATGATGTGTTTACGTTAGAAATAGCATGTTAGACGGTGAGGGACCCGTCAGCTGAGGATGCTCCAGGAAGCAGCTTTCTCATGTCACGTGTGAGGGGTGTAGGTTCGACCTCCTCTGCTCGAAACTGAATGAAGGACTTGAAGCTTGAGAAACAACCGCCCAACGAACACTGAACGCACCACAGGAGGTCCTGAACCGCTGGACACTAGTTGTCACAGATGTAGCTCGGTTACTGCATCTCAACCGTCATTAAGACATGAGTCCTGTATGTATGTATTAGACCACAAATAGCCAACGCTAGTTAGGGTAGAATTAGAGAAAAAGGTCAAAGATGGATGCAGCTGTCCCAACACGACTTTGTACGAGTGTCTTTACTTTTTATCGTGATGTGTTTACATTAGGAATAGCATGTTAGACGGTGAGGGACCCATGACCACTGAGGAGGCACCGACTTCCACCGAGGAGCCGCTTTCTAATGTGGCGTTTGGGGTGTAGGTTTCCCCAATGTTTCTCCGTCGCTAGAAACTGAATGAAGGACTTGAAGCTTGAGAAAGGTCGACGAACGAACACTGAACGCACCACAGGAGGTCCTGAAACCGCTGGACTCTTAACGAGGAACCGCCTTTTGAGTTGTTTGTCAAAAGTCGCGAGGTGTCTGCATCTCAAAGTTATTTGACCCAATTTAGAAATGTATGTATGTATGTATTAAACCACACGTAACCAACGCTAGTTAGGGTAGAATTAGACAAACACACTGGACTAAAAAGTCATGGATGCAACCGTCCGAAACGACTTTGTAAGAGAGTCCTGGTGTCTTTACTTTATATCGTGATGTGTTTACATTAGGAATAGCATGTTAGACGGTGAGGGACCATCTGCTTTGGAGTGGAAATCACTAAGATGATGAGCCCGAAAGAGCCATGAAGACCACTGAGAAGCAGCTTCCACTAAGGAAGCAGCTTTCCACTAAGGAATTAGCTTTCCACTAAGGAAGCAGCTTCCACAGGAAGCAGCTTTCCACTAAGGAAGCAGCTTTCCACCAGGAAGCAGCTTTCCACTAAGGAAGCAGCTTTCCACCAGGAAGCAGCTTTCCACTGAGGAAGCAGCTTTCCACCTGAGGAAGCAGCTTTCCACTGAGGAAGCAGCTTTCCAACTGAGGAAGCAGCTTTCCACAGGAAGCAGCTTTCCACTGAGGAAGCAGCTTTCCACTGAGGAAGCAGCTTTCCAACTGAGGAGCAGCTTTCCACTGAGGAAGCAGCTTTCCATGAGGAAGCAGCTTTCCACTAAGAAGCAGCTTTCCACTGAGGAAGCAGCTTTCCACTGAGGAAGCAGCTTTCCACTAAGGAAGCAGCTTCCACTGAGGAAGCAGCTTTCCACTGAGGAAGCAGCTTTCCACTGAGGAAGCAGCTTTCCACTAAGAAGCAGCTTTCCACTGAGGAAGCAGCTTTCCACTGAGGAAGCAGCTTTCCACTGAGGAAGCAGCTTTCCACTGAGGAAGCAGCTTTCCACTGAGGAAGCAGCTTTCCACTAAGGAAGCAGCTTTCCACTAAGAAGCAGCTTTCCACTGAGGAAGCAGCTTTCCACTAAGGAAGCAGCTTTCCACTAAGAAGCAGCTTTCCACTGAGGAAGCAGCTTTCCACTGAGGAAGCAGCTTTCCACTAAGAAGCAGCTTTCCACCGAGGAAGCAGCTTTCCACTAAGAAGCAGCTTTCCACTGAGGAAGCAGCTTTCCACTGAGGAAGCAGCTTTCCACTAAGAAGCAGCTTTCCACCGAGGAAGCAGCTTTCTAACGTGACGTTTGAGGGGTGGAGGTTTGTCCAATGTTTCTCCGTCGCTAGAAACGGAATGGAGGACTTGAAGCCTGCAAAACGTGCTGCTAAAGACGTGTTCTCTAACCAACGGAGCCTTGAAGGCCACTGAAGGTGAACGAGAAGAATCGGCTTCCTCGAACAAGCTCAGATCCCCCTGAAGTATTGTGTTGAAATGCGACATCTCAAAGTAGTGAGTTCCTCCAACGTCTCTCCATTGCTAGAAACTGAGTTGAAGACTTTTCGCTTGACAAGCGTCAGAATCGTAGCTGATTTATCGTCTTCTGATCGCGCCTCTCGAAGCCTAATGAGCCTTGAAGACCACTGAAGATGAACCGTTATCCACGAAGAGCAGCTTTCTCTAAAACCCGCATAATTCCCCTTTTTCAGGAGCCTTAAGATTGTGTTGAACTCGATGTTTGCAGTTCGCCAACGTTTCACCATTACTGGAAATGGATCTTTAGCTGTCAGAATTGTCCAGATACAAAACGTGCTCTCGGTGTCTAATGAGCCTTGAAAACCACTGAAGAAGAACCGTTTTCCACGAAGAAGCAGTTTTCTAAAAAGCTAAAACTCCCTTTTTACAAGATCCTAAAGATTGTGTTGAAATCTCATGTGTGGCGGTTTCTCTCCATTTCTAGAAACTGGTAGAAGGACTTTTAGTTTGGAAAGACATCCTGAAGCTTTTTTATTGTCGTCTGACATGTATTTTAATTACTTTAAATCTACTTTTTTTAATGGCTGGGTTTGCTGCACTCTTAACCTCCCCATCAGAACCAATCGGTATTGACTGATCTGCCATCCAATCATTTCAGTGTCAATTGGGTTAATTAGAAACGCTCCAACAAAAAAGCTCGACCAGATTTGATTGTTGTGTTTGTGTTTTAAGGACAAGGAAAGTGTTTGTGTTTAGAACAGCCAACTCAGTAAATGAATGCTACCGTTAAGCATCTGTAGTTTAGTTAGAGGTAATAGTTCTTAGATTTTAGAAGTCTTTCTCTGTTTCGTGGTGACAGCTAAACTGAAAGGTCGTCATAAGGAAGTCCAGTTCTGTCTCTGAGCTTTCGGACCAGTTCTGTCTCTGAGCTTTCGGACCAGTTCTGTCTCTGAGCTTTCGGACCAGTTCTGTCTCTGAGCTTTCGGGAGCAGTTCTGTCTCTGAGCTTTCAGACCAGTTCTGTCTCTGAGCTTTCGGACCAGTTCTGTCTCTGAGCTTTCGGACCAGTTCTGTCTCTGAGCTTTTAGACCAGTTCTGTCTCTGAGCTTTTAGACCAGTTCTGTCTCTGAGCTTTCGGACCAGTTCTGTCTCTGAGCTTTCGGAGCAGTTCTGTCTCTGAGCTTTCGGAGCAGTTCTGTCTCTGAGCTTTTAGACCAGTTCTGTCTCTGAGCTTTTAGACCAGTTCTGTCTCTGAGCTTTCGGAGCAGTTCTGTCTCTGAGCTTTCGGAGCAGTTCTGTCTCTGAGCTTTCGGAGCAGTTCTGTCTCTGAGCTTTTAGACCAGTTCTGTCTCTGAGCTTTCAGACCAGTTCTGTCTCTGAGCTTTCGGACCAGTTCTGTCTCTGAGCTTTCGGAGAAGTTCTGTTTCGGTCCGGACTCCAGAGAAACTCCCTCCTCGTGCATGGCTGTATCTATTTAACCTGTACAGTAAATTACATGTGTCCAAATGTAGAGTCTGAATGCCAGGTAGTGACGTTGTGTGTACAGTATTTATTGAAGAGGCCATGTACTTTTTCGTGCCTACAAACGTGATTTATATCTCATGGTGTTGAGTTGAACTCTGATTTTTTTTAATGCATTATTAAACGTTCTTTTAATTGCCAAACTTGTGTTCACACCATAGGTTCACCCATGCTTCAAAGGGAATGATTCTGAGCATAGACCGGTGCAGGGATGAGTACAACTCTTAAAGGGTCCACTACAGAAATACGTCATGAAATGAAACATGAGAATTACGATACTGTGCAAACGAAAGCAGTATCAAACTGATAAACACAAATATTGTTGACAAATGATATATAAACTAATGATTTACCTAATTACACATCTGGAAAGTGTACACTCATTTAGTCCCACCCCTTCTCCCAAAAACTCAATTATTAACTTTTTGTTTTCTTTGAACAAAATGTATGTCTACATACAATATGCATTTACAATATTATATTACTACAATATATATTATTATGTTAAGTTCTATGTCATATAAGACAAATATAAAAGACTATCTTTTTACATCCACCATCCAAAATACATTTGTTATTAAAAAAAACAAATACATAAAAGAGATAAATTGTAATCAAGAAAAGATAAAATAACAAACCAAATAAATAAATACCAATAAATCACCCAACATGTGTTCTAACCCCATACTTTAGGGGTGTGTGGTGTGTGTGTGTGGTGTGTGTGTGTGTGTGTGTTGTGTGTGTGTGTGTGTGTGGTGTGTGTGTGTGTGTGTGTGTGTGTGTGTGTGTGTGTGTGTGTGTGTGTGTGTGTGTGTGTGTGTGTGTGTGTGTGTGTGTGTGTGTGTGTGGTGTGTGTGTGGTGTGTGTGTGGTGTGTGTGTGTGTGTGTGTGTGTTGTGTGTGTGTGTGTGTGTGTGTGTGTGTGTGTGTGTGTGTGTGTGTGTGTGTGTGTGTGTCTTTGAAGTGTGCAGCCTCTGAAGTGTGCAGCCTCTGGCCTGCAGCTCTCAGAATTAAGTGCATCTTTAATAAACTCTTGACTTCTCCCCGTATTGCCTCGGTGATAAACGAGTGTCAGCTAATTAATTGTTGTAAAGGTGCGTCTCATGCCCTCCGTCAGCGTGAGTATCCCGTGGGAAACGGCCTTCTTGTTGACACGATGCAGACGTTATCCTGAACAGATTCAAATCTACTGGAGTCTGTTACAGGGTTTCATCAGCAGAGACTTTAGATTGAAACCGTAGGGGGTCGTCAGAGGCTCAGCAGCAGCTTGGAGGCAGTGAAATGATTCTGACCTGAGCAACCATATATAATAAAGTACAACATACACATAAAACAGTGCAAGAAAGGTCTATAGACATGTCAATAGAATATGTACAAGAACAGAATATGAAATAATGTACAATAAGGACAAAGTTAAATACGGTGTATTGCGGTGATGAGTATTTAGAGGATGAATGCTTATGGAGGCGCTTCACAGAGCTCTTCGGGCTGATGGCAGCGGTTGGTTCGTACACAGAATGTATTATCGATGATATCTTGACTTTTACATTTAGCCGTACGTTTAGACGTTTTCACTTCGGTCTCGAGACGATGTGGATCTGTCCACCGACAGACACTCAGTGAAGCTGTGATCATTTAACACAAGTACATCATATACAGTTGACTCAAGATCTCTAGATCAAATATTAAAGAACACGAGGCTGTTTGAAAAGAACACGAGGGTTTGATAAATGCTCTCTCAGATACGCAAACAGATATATAAAAACATGAATGCAAGGAGCCCGATGAGATCAAACGATGTGGACGGACACAGACATCATTTATGAATCATTACTCATGGGTTTCGTCTTTTCTTATAAACTCTGTGTTCAGGACATCGTTGGATCCTAATGACTCGATAGGCGCTTTCACACCAAGTACTTTGCCGTGCTTGGTCGCAGATCGCGGTCACAAGTCCCTGAGGGAGGATGAGGCAGATGAAGCCGCTGGCGTCACTTCTTCTTCTGCTGCTTTGGGTTTACTGGCAGGAGGCAACAAACAGCTTCACGGTGTATACTGCCGCCCGGAGTCCCCGGAGGTGGGGAAGCCTTCCGAGTAAATCGCCAGAACGCCGACACCTCCTCATCTCCACCGCTCCCATGTTTTCTTTTGTGTTGCCATAAGTTAGTCTCTCTGCGTTGGTGCGCGGGGCTAATGCTAATAATGCTAATGCCAGCAAATAAAATGGCGGCTTCACAAAACATTGTGGGAGTGTTTACGGGGCGTGGTTTGCAATCCGCCAGCCAATCATGACACGGGAACCTTTTTCTCCCACGAAAGTTCTAGTTTTTTGGTGTGGAACGCTATCGGAACTATACTGTGGAAAAGTACTCTTTGTAGACTGCAGGGTAGCTGGTGAAGGTGCAGCTAGTCTGAAGTACTTTGTAGACTGCAGGGTAGCTGGTGGAGGTGCAGCTAGTCTGAAGTACTTTGTAGTACTGCAGGGTAGCTGGTGGAGGTGCAGCTAGTCTGAAGTACTTTGTTAGACTGCAGGGTAGCTGGTGAAGGTGCAGCTAGTCTGAAGTACTTTGTAGACTGCAGGGTAGCTGGTGGAGGTGCAGCTAGTCTGAAGTACTTTGTAGACTGCAGGGTAGCTGGTGGAGGTGCAGCTAGTCTGAAGTACTTTGTAGACTGCAGGGTAGCTGGTGGAGGTGCAGCTAGTCTGAAGTACTTTGTAGACTGCAGGGTAGCTGGTGAGGTGCAGCTAGTCTGAAGTACTTTGTAGACTGCAGGGTAGCTGGTGAGGGTGCAGCTAGTCTGAAGTACTTTGTAGACTGCAGGGTAGCTGTGTGAAGGTGCGCTAGTCTGAAGTACTTTGTAGACTGCAGGGTAGCTGGTGGAGGTGCAGCTAGTCTGAAGTACTTTGTAGACTGCAGGGTAGCTGGTGGAGGTGCAGCTAGTCTGAAGTACTTTGTAGACTGCAGGGTAGCTGGTGGAGGTGCAGCTGTCTAGAAGTACTTTGTAGACTGCAGGGTAGCTGGTGGAGGTGCAGCTAGTCTGAGCTAGTCTGAAGTACTTTGTAGACTGCAGGGTAGGGTAGCTGGTGAGGAGGTGCAGCTAGTCTGAAGTACTTGTAGACCTGCAGGGTAGCTGGTGATGGTGCAGCTAGTCTGAAGTACTTTGTAGACTGCAGGGTAGGCTGGTGAGGTGCAGCTAGTCTGAAGTACTTTGTAGACTGCAGGGTAGCTGGTGAAGGGTGCAGCTAGTCTGAAGTACTTTGTAGACTGCAGGGTAGCTGGTGAAGGTTGCAGCTAGTCTGAAGTACTTTGTAGACTGCAGGGTAGCTGGTGAAGGTGCAGCTAGTCTGAAGTACTTTGTAGACTGCAGGGTAGCTGGTGAAGGTGCAGCTAGTCTGAAGTACTTTGTAGACTGCAGGGTAGCTGGTGGAGGTGCGCTAGTCTGAAGTACTTTGTAGACTGCAGGGTTAGCTGGTGAGGGTGCAGCTAGTCTGAAGTACTTTGTAGACTGCAGGGTAGCTGGTGAGGGTGCAGCTAGTCTGAAGTACTTTGTAGACTGCAGGGTAGCTGGTGAGGTGCAGCTAGTCTGAAGTACTTTGTAGACTGCAGGGTAGCTGTGAAGGTGCAGCTAGTCTGAAGTACTTTGTAGACTGCAGGGTAGCTGGTGAAGGTGCAGCTAGTCTGAGTACTTTGTAAGACTGCAGGGTAGCTGGTGGAAGGTGCAGCTAGTCTGAAGTACTTTGTAGACTGCAGGGTAGCTGGTGGAGGTGCAGCTAGTCTGAAGTACTTTGTAGACTGCAGGGTAGCTGGTGGAGGTGCAGCTAGTCTGAAGTACTTTGTAGACTGCAGGGTAGCTGGTGGAGGTGCAGCTAGTCTGAAGTACTTTGTAGACTGCAGGGTAGCTGGTGGAGGTGCAGCTAGTCTGAAGTACTTTGTAGACTGCAGGGTATCTGGTGGAGGTGCAGCTAGTCTGAAGTACTTTGTAGACTGCAGGTAGCTGGTGAGGGTGCAGCTAGTCTGAAGTACTTTGTAGACTGCAGGGTAGCTGGTGGAGGTGCAGCTAGTCTAAGTCTTGTAGACTGCAGGGTAAGCT
>JAMFTG010001878.1:0-50386 GCA_023974075.1 Chaenocephalus aceratus
CCCCCAATATGCCATGAGCTCTCTGTAAACTAGTTACAGCTCTATCGAGAGAGAGAGAGAGAGAGAGAGAGAGAGAGGAGAGAGAGAGAGAGTAAATAATAAACTCCCAGTGTTTGACATCAAAGCTCCAGCTCTCCTCCGTCTCTCTGAGTCCTGACCAGGGGCGCCGGAAGCGGGGGGCCAGGGGGCCATTGCCCCCCCACATTTTCGCAGCAGCAAATTTTTTCTTTTCTTTTTTCAGTCTTTATTTCGAACAGATTAAAAAATAACAAATGTGAAAAACAGAATACCGTAATGTTATAATACAGTATTTATCCACATTCATGGTAATATTTGTATATTCAACAAAAAAAACAAAAAAGTCTTGATATTAATAATAATAATAAATCATATGTCCGAAAGGGAGCAGGAGGAAGCAGGTGCTCCTTCATTCCACCCCTACTTGATCAATGATTGTCCTTTAAATCATTATGCAAGTTATTCCTACTTACATTTACATTTATATATACAATCATTTCTCATCTTCAATCACCTTTCTTCATTCTCATAGTTTTCCAAAGAAGTGTTTCTGTGCATCCTTTAAACTGAAGGATGCTTTGTTTGAACTCCTGCTCCAAAGCATTCCATGAAGTCACCCCACAGGTTGTTGAGACTCCTCAGAGCTGCTCTGACCTCGAGTTGTTCAACATGTAGCTTTCCTCTCAGATGATACCCCCCCCCCTCTGTCTACGAACAGTGTTTCTCATGTCCTAGGAAGTAGATGATGTCTGGCTCTGTACATGATGTGTGGCGTTTTAAATCTAACCAGATCAATGAACTTCAATATGTGTGCCTTCAAACATAATACACGAGTGTGTATGTAACCGATGTATAACTTCACTTGTTTATATTTCAGTAAAATCATTGTCCATACTTTATTTGTAAAACTTGTCACTGTCACTTTATATTTTAGATGCTTTTATTTTGAAAAGTACGTTTTATTTTGGTACTCTTGGCACCGGCACATTTCTGCAGACTCGCGCGGCTTTCCTCAGTTAGCTTCAGGCTGCACTGAGGAGAAGTAAGTGGAACGAGTGGTGTCATAACTGTTGTATTTTATATGTTAATAGATTGTGTAATGTTACACTTCACACAAGCCAAACCTATTTGCAGTTAGTATTTATATTTTGCCGTGTGTGACTAGTTTATATAATGTGCAGCGCTTCAAACTGTTTGGGAGCTTTCCAAAGTGTAGCTATATGCTAACCTAACATGTGGGTGTTTTCTTCCACTGAAGGTGTGAAGCTAGAAAGCCGATGAAGCGATTTCCTGCTCTAATTGCTATATTCTGTTTTGCACAGAGAATAAATCCCGTTTGGAAAGAAGGAAGTCGTTCTCATTACACAACGCAGACACAACGCAGACACAACGCAGACACAACGCAGACACAACGCAGACACAACGCAGAGACCACATGTGGCGTCAAACCAGACCGGTTACAGTGGTGCCGTGACCCGGAGTCACAGTGCTTCAGACTGTTCCTGAGGCTGTGGATCAACACCAGCTGGGTCACCAGAGGTTGCTACACGCCGCACACTTACTTTCATGTATTGAAGAAAAGGAATTACATAGAGGAAACTGTTGTTTTGGTTTTTCTCTCTGTAATTGTTTTACATTCATTGTTTAGAGAGTACATTTGTCATTTCTGTATTTGATTGTATACTGAAGACCTTGAAGTTTGGTATACAGGGTTCAAAAGGACATATGTTACTGGTAACATGGATGGGGACAATGTTCTCACTGACAGTTTTAGTTTCGGTTTCGGAAGAGGGAAACCCATCAGCGGGTCCCCTTTTATCCCAGTCAGAGGTACCGCTAATGTAGATTCGCCAGCTTTTTGTTCTACTCGCATGCCAGGTCATGTAGCATCTCCTCAGAGGGAGGAGGATTCACATTCAAGCCTTCCAGATACAAATGATCCAGCTTTAAATAACCTGATAACACACATTGCTCAGCAGGTAGGACAGACTATAAGAGAGCAGTTAGGGGGGAATGTGAAGCAAGGGGGGGGGGCCACACCAGCTCAGAGCGGTGTTGGCCAGTCACCCAGTGACCACACTTACCTCAACTTGACTGGTGCAAAGTTAGTGTGAGAGAGCCTCCAGTCTTCAGAGGAGATGGATCTGGGAAGAGTTGAGTGTGTTTCAGGAAACGAGCCACACCTCTGAGAGAACAGCACATTGAGATCATGTCTAAGTGAATGGGCAAGGCTAAAGACATCGTGAGGATAACTCTGAGGAGCTGCCCATCCATGAAGCCTCAAGATAACCCACAATTGATCTATGACATCCTCAGACAACACTTTAGTGATGTGACCTATTCATGTATGCCCATGGCTGATGTCTACAGGAGAGTCCCCCGTAGATACTGGCTTCGGCTAAACAAGGCAGTTGATGCAGCGGAGGAGGGCTTGAAGAGGCTTGGGCGGAAGATGGAGGATTCTTGTCAGGAAGTAGCAATGATGTTTGTCAAATACTGCTCAGACCCCACCCTTGCTGCTGTTTTCAAGTTTACGGCACCAGATAAGTGGACAGCTAGTGAAATCCAAGAGCATATCGATCGCTACCAAACTGAAATGAAAGAACAGGTGCTTTCCAAATCAAAGAGAGTTAAACCAGTGACAGTTCATGTCCAGCTTTCCGCGCCTGACGTTTCAGAGACAATATGTCCCACGGGAGTCATCTATGCAAGGTGAGAACAGCACAGCATCCAAGCCCTCTTGTAATGATGACTGTATGAAAATGTTAGTCAGTTTATTTGACAGAGCATTGTCACAGAACGACCAGGTTACACACAAACCACTCCCCTCTGATCCATTTCAACCGACAGCCTGCAGGGTCTGCCGGTCTCTCGATCATTCCACCCTTGCACACTGCAGGAAGAAACGCCTCTGCTTAGCATGCTTCGAGCCAAACCACATCAGGAAGAACTGTCCTAACCGTCAGGCTGGCCGAGGTTCTCCGGTTCTCCATCTTTAAACTAACTGGCCCGCATTTAGTGAGGGAATGTGTGGGAAACAGAGAAGAAACCCTCAACAGTGGTGATATTGAAACTAATGATATAAAAGCATGCGCAGCAGCACCAGCCGATGCTAAGGTACACAGAGAGTGGGCCCTTGTGATGAGTTGCTTTACACCCCTGGTAGCATTAACAACACATGTCAGGTGCAGGCGATGCTTGACTCTGGTTCCATGGCTTGTACTCTCAGCGAGCAGGCAGAGCAGAAGATGTTGAGTGAGAATATACTCTCAGAATCCATTCCTTTGACTCAAGAGATTGTGCTAATAGGCTGTGGAGGGACACTTAGCAAACCCAAGTGTATGTACGAAGTGGAAATGAAACTGTATGGGGAGAGCTGTATCGTACCTGTTCTTGTGGTGCCTGGCCAACGAGACGACTTAATCATAGGCACAAATGTCATCAGATTGATCATGCATCAGCTGAAAATAACCAGTGACTATTGGCGCCTGGTTTCCAGTGGCAATCTTCTCCCAGAGTGTGAACAGTTCCTTGATCTCATGGCAAACTCCTCCAGGTGGAGAGGCGAGGAGCTTCCAGACAGAATAGGGACCGTTAAACTCCAGCATGCGGTTACGCTAATGGCTAACAAAGAACATCTTGTTTGGGGTAAGTTGCCAAATAACGCTCCCATGTCTCCAGGCAGCACAGTCATAGTTGAGCCCACCTCATCCAAGTGCATGCCTCGTAACATCAGGATCGGGCGTGTTATTACACCATTGTGGGGTGACAGATGGATCCCAAAGTCACAAACGTGTCAGACATCACCCTGAAAAGAAACAGCAAGCTGGCCGACGTGTTCCCCTGTCTAGCTGTTGAAGAGTTTGAGGCTTTTCAAGGTACCAGCCAACTCAACAACGTTAAGGAGGAGGAAAGTCTCGGCAAGGCTAAACCTACAGATTTCAAGCAGCGACTACAACAGGTTGGACTCACTGAGGTTGATATCGATCAGTGCCAGGCTGGCCAAGGAGGGAAGGAGAGGTCGGTCGTTCTATGGACTGCGGTGAGGCAGAGGGCTTCAAGCACCGCATCAGGCTCCCTGATGAGAGACCATTCCGTCTCCCTTCCCGGCGGGTGCCACCAGCCCATTACCAGAAACCAGAAACCAGGTCCTTTCAGAAATGGAAGAACAGGAGATCATCAGGAAGTCAGTAAGTGATTATGCGTCCCCTCGTACTTGTGTGGAAAAAAGATGGCAGTTTGAGACTCTGCACAGACTTCAGGGGGCTGAATGCGAGGACGCTCAAGGATGCGCACCCATTACCACAGCAGGCAGACTGCTTGGCTGCCCTGGGTGGGAACACCTACTTCAGCACAATGGATCTGACCTCTGGCTTCTATAACATCCCAATGGCAGAGGAGGACAAGAAATACACTGCATTCACTACTCCAATGGGACTGTACGAATTCAACAGGATGCCCCAAGGTTTGTGCAACAGTCCTGCCTCGTTCATGCGCATGATGCTCAGCATGCTCAGACCTGAACTTCAGCAGTTTGCTGTGTTATCTTGATGATCTGCTTGTGTTTGCTGCAACTGAAGAAGAGGCGTTGGAGAGGCTGGAGGTTGTTTTTCAGCGGCTCAGGCTTCACAACCTTAAACTGAGTCCAAAGAAATGCCACCTGATGAGATCTTCAGTCAAGTTCCTAGGTCACATTATAGATGGTAATGGAGTGGCTGTGGATCCAGCAAAGATTGAGGTCATATCAAAAATGTCAAAGTTGGACCTGATGGAAGACGATGGTTGCACACCATCAGTAAAGAGGATAAAGTCTTTTCTGGGGATGGTGTTCTACTATCAACATTTTATCTCTAACTGTTCGGCTATGGCCAAGCCACTGTTTGCTCTTACTGCAGGCCAAAAGAGACGAGGGAGAGTCAAGCTAAACTCCAATACCGGCTCCTTCAGGAGACTGAAGCCCTCTGATTGGACAGAGGAATGTGATGCGGCTCTTTGTAATCTGAAAGACAGTCTCTTGAGCTACGTCGTCCTCTCACACCCAGATTTCTCTCGCCCTCTGATTCTATCTATTGATGCCTCTCTGGACGGGCTAGGGGCCGTGCTATCACAGATACCAGCTGGTGAAGAGAAAGCACGTCCCATTGCATTTGCAAGTAAGACTCTCAGTGGCTCTCAGAAGAGATATCCCGCCCATAGGCTTGAGTTTCTGGCCCTGAAATGGAGTGTGTGTGAAACATTTAGCCATTGGTTAAAAGGCCATGAATTTACAGTATGGACTGATAATAACCCTCTTACCTACATCCTGACGAAACCGAAGCTCGATGCGTGCGAACAGCGCTGGGTGTCTAGGCTCGCTCCTTACACATTGGACCTGAGACATATACCTGGCACCAAGAACATAGTGGCTGATGCTCTCAGCAGAGATCCTTTCGCAAGATCAGTCAGCCACAGGCTCATCACAGAGCAGTACAGTCACCTTCTTGCTGAAGCCGAGGGTGTTAGTCACGACGGCATTCAAGACACTTTCCGACTCAAAGTCCAGTGTCAGCGGATGAAGAAGTTACCTGGTGGCAGCATTAAGTCTCAATCTGACCCCCTCATGTGTCACAGTGATTCTGGAGCGGTCAAGGCTCTTTTGGATGTTCATGCTCAGTGGGAGATTGCTGCCGAGACGAGAGCTGTGGAGTTGGCTCAGACTGTCCAGGATCTGTTGCTGCCGGGCCAAGACTCCCTTCCTGTGTTCTCGTTAGAGGAACTCAAGCACAGTCAGGAATTTGATCCCGTTATTTCAAAACTCCTACCATTTGTGCTTCGCAACCGCCGTCCTTCCAGACGTGAACGATCAGGACTAGATGCCAAAGTTATGGTTCTCATCAAACAATGGGAGAGACTGGGAGTTCAGAATGGTGTCCTCTATCGGGTCACCAAGGATCATTTCAGTAAACAAAAGAGGCATCAGTATGTTCTGCCTGACAGTCTTAAAGAAAAGCATTACATGGCATTCGTGATGTTGCTGGGCATCAGGGACAGGCTAGGACCTTGCATCTAGCAAGACAGCGGTTCTTTTGGCCGAAGATGGAGTCTGATGTCAAAGAGTATGTCAAGTGCTGTCAAAGGTGCATTCTGGCGAAGACACCAGAACCCTCTGCTCGAGCCCCACTTGAAAGCATCAGGACGTCGGCCCCCATGGAGTTGGTGTGCATAGACTTCTGGAGTGCGGAGGATAGTAAGCAGCACTCAGTGGATGTTCTTGTCTTGACAGACCACTTCACAAAGCTAGCACACGCTTTTCCATGCACTAATCAGACTGCAAAACAGGTCGCCAAGAAGCTGTGGGATCATGTGTTTAGTGTGTATGGCTTTCCAGAGCGTGTTCACTCCGATCAGGGAGCCAATGTTGAGAGTGAGCTCATAGCAGAATTGCTCAAACTTTCCGGAGTCTCCAAATCACACACTACGGCATACCATCCAATGGGAAAAGGAGGAACGGAAAGATTCAATCGAACACTTGGGAATATGCTGCGGTCTCTCTCTCTAAAAGAGAAACACAAGTGGCCTCAACAGATACAAGCTCTGACTTTTGCATATAATGCAGCAGTACATGAAACAACAGGATATGCACCGTTCCAGCTTATGTTCGGCAGAACCCCGAGGCTCCCTGTGGATGTGATGTTCAAGCAAGTGTTGCATGATCCAGTGGTTGTTGATTACAAAAGCTATGCCAAAACGCTCATGTCACATCTTCATGAAGCAGTAGGAATTGCCCAAGAACACACTCACCTGAACTTAGGGGACAGAGTGCTCATTGCAAACAAAGGTGAGAGAGGAAAGAAGAAACTGGCTGACAAATGGAGTGCAATTGTGTCCACAGTTAAAGACAGAAACCTGCAGACACACACATACAAGCTGGTGGACAGTAGTGGAAACACTAAGATAGTTCATCGAAACCTGGTCTTAGACATCAGCTTTTTGCCTGTGGTGACAACTGGAGAAGACTTGTGTGATACTGAAGTGGAGGAAAGGTCGTATACGACTGATTCCCTGGACTCTTTGGAGGATTCAAGAGGCAGGACCAGTACGTGGAAAATGAGTGGATCAGAGGAAACCCGGAGTCAAATGATTATGAGTGAACGATCGTCTGAGGTGGATCAGTCAAGTCAGGGCATTCCAGAAGTGGACTGGTCTGCAGATGGTCCAATCCAGTGCTTCCCAAATGACCAGAACCGGTCCAGCAGAGACACTAACTTCGACAGCTTAGTTGCAGGGGCTGACTCAGACTCATCATTCATGTCACATGTACATTCAGGACACCTAAACACTCAGTCACATCCTGCAGACACAGGTCATGTCACAGTTACACAGGTACAATCAACAGTAGAAACTGAACCTGTAGTCAGGACCAGGGCAGGCAGGGTTAGCAAAAGAGTCAATCGACTCATTGAGTCCATGGTCCAAAAGCCTTTTGATTTAAGGGGTTTTGTGAGTTCAGTTAACCAGAGATCTCAGTCACTACTTACACTGTTTTAAAGTGACAAGCTTGTAGTTTTTTAGTTTTTGTTTGTACCTCTGATCTGGTGAATATGCTTTTTAAGGGACACTGTCTAATGTATGTGTTTTGTGTAATATGTTACATGTTTGAGAGTAGCAGGGAGTTGTATGGTGTCCAAGGCATCATATTGATCGAGGAGGGACTAAGGCTTGATCTCCCTTATGTTTTCTCTGAACCTATATAGTAGGTGGCTTTTACAGCCGATGGTAGAGCTAAGAGTTTTTCAGTTAACCCTGCACAAGTTTGATGTCAGTTGTCTTGGAGGTCAGAATGGTTTATTCAGAGGTACGCTATGGTCTGAATTTTTGCGAAATATAGGAGGGGTGTATGTAACCGATGTATAACTTCACTTGTTTATATTTCAGTAAAATCATTGTCCATACTTTATTTGTAAAACTTGTCACTGTCACTTTATATTTTAGATGCTTTTATTTTGAAAAGTACATTTTATTTTGGTACTCTTGGCACCGGCACATTTCTGCAGACTCGCGCGGCTTTCCTCAGTTAGCTTCAGGCTGCAGTGAGGAGAGGTGTGAAGCTAGAAAGCCGATGAAGCGATTTCCTGCTCTAATTGCTATATTCTGTTTTGCACAGAGAATAAATCCCGTTTGGAAAGAAGGAAGTCGTTCTCATTACACAACGCAGACACAACGCAGAGACCACATGTGGCGTCAAACCAGACCGGTTACATGTTCAAGATACCCAACATTACTGATTACTCTTATAGCCTTGTTGTAACGTGCATAACGGCTGCAGGTTGGTTTCTACGTGTTTCCCCAAATGGTCACGCAGCAGATCGGAGAAGGCTTCAGTGTGACGGAGCTGCAGTGAGGCCAGAGGCGTCTGGCTTCTCCCCGTAGGGCGAAGTCTCAGCCGGTGATGCTTTCCACGAGCGATGTGAGGTCTCCAGCTGATGGGCTCAAACCACACCACGGACCTTCATCTCCTCTTCTATGTGTTCTAGTATTAATTGTATCTGTGGATTTGTTTGATGTTTTCTAAATAACACAATCTTTGTTTTGCTTATATTTAATGATAATCTGTTTGTATCAAACCAATGTTTCACTTTAATCCTTTCTGCTGTCATCACTTCCATTAGCTCTTTCAAATGTTCACCGCAACAAAACATATCAGTGTCGTCTGCAAATAAAATACATTTCATATATTTGATACTCTGCAAATGTCGTTGATGTATATTATGAACAGCTTTGGACCCAACGCGCAGTGGCGACTGGTCATTAGGGGCACAGCCCCACCTAGTGTCAGCAGAAAGTATTAAAATAATGATTACAACAAAATGCAAAAAATAAATATAAAATATATTTTAAGATCATGTTTAATCCTCTGATTCGTCTCCTTGCTGTTTCAGTCTGTGCTCTTCTACTGAGTGTCTGCAGTGTGAGCCTGTTGAGCTGTTTAGAGCCATGTGGGGCAGAACCTGATCCTGCCCCTCCCCCTCTCTGTCTGAGTGAACGGTGACTGCAAAACCTACACTGCGCATGCTCAGAGTATTGTCCTATTTAATGTGTGGCAAAAAAATAATGACCATAGGGGCAAAGAGCTGCCATCCCCACCATACGCCATCTCACATCACTCAGAGCTGATTGGCTGTAAGTACGTGTGCCGCGAAAGGTGTGGTGTGTGAAGAGGAGACGAGAGAGCTGCAGTGACGCGTCCTAAAACCCGGAAGTGAGCTGCGCATGGCTTCCCTCCACAGAAAGCAACGAGATTTCTCCATAGGTTAGAAAATAGCTCCAAATAAGATCTGTGGAAACGTAGCTGTTAGATAAATGCACATTCTGTTCAGCCGGATAATATCCACGTCTACCTACTTTATCATTTTCTAATCATAAATCTATTGATTACATTAGATTTATGAGAGACTTTTGAAACTACAGGAAGATAAGGAGGACTTTTACATCTTATCTTACTAAGAGAGAACAATTCAATATCTAAATGATAAAATTACATGTGTTAGGTATCCTTCTGTTGAACTGTCTGTTTAAAAGTAATTGAAGCATCAGACAAAAAAAGCTTTTGAAAATAATATTATATCTTGATTTAGGTCAAAATATAATATTTGTAAACCTGAAGAGGCGGAGCCTCAGCAGCACGAACCTCTCTGCAGAAGCTTCTAGACATCTGAGTTCTTTGCGCCCCACCACTTTAGCACATGTAGAAACGCCACTGCCAACGCGGACCCCTGAGGTACTCCACAAGTTATGTTCATGTATTCTGATTTATGTTCACCCATTTCAACAAATGGTTGTCTGTTGCTTAAATGCTCTCTCAGCGTCTACCCCCCCCCCCCCCTCTGAAGCCGCTCCAGTTCTCCAGTAACACATTGTGATCTGTGTCACATGCTTTTTAACTCTATACATATTCCACTGCTTGTTTTTTACTGTCCGTGCAGTTTGCTGTTTCCTCGCCTCATGCCGTTAGTGCCAGAGACGCTGGTCCGTCTTTCCTGAATGCATATCGACTGTCGTCCACAAGCTGACGTGTTTCCACGAAACTGCACAAATCCCGTTTCAACGATTCCCCTTGTGAAGGGAAGAAGACAGCTCTGCCTCCACTCGGCTGGTCCTCAGCCCCCCCCCCCTTTCAGAATATGAAACTTGTTTCCTGAATCCAGAAGATAAATGCAGCGTTGAAGCTTCGGCGTGATGACGAGCAGAGAGCGGAGCAGCTTGACGTCACAGCGGGCGCAACAACAGCCGTGCTCCTCGTGAGGGCAGGAATCCAAACGGAAATATCTTCCCTCCGAAGTACTTTGAGGGATAACCAATCAGATGGATGGATTCCAGAGAGGACACTTTGAAGGCCTTTCTCTCAAAGTGAGGACTCGTAACAGTCGTTATATAATGTGACATATTTCGCTTAATACCTGGAGAACAACAACAACATGATGTCACCAGAAAGCTAGGATCAACACGTGTCTCCGGGTCAATGCGCTGATCTCGATGGAGCGTCACTTTGCATCTGGTAAAATACAGCAGGCGACATAACGGGAAGAATACGGACATGTTAACCCAATCAAACGGGACATGGTCCCACCATTCACATGTATCCATGAACCAATAAGAAAGCTTAGATTTGTTTATTTGTTACGTTGTTGTGTGTCAGCCGTTAACCGAGAGATAACACACACCTGCAAACATGTCGGAAGAACTGGCGCAGAACCTGTAAGCGTGCCGAGCCGTGCGGGCCCGTTTCTGGTTCCACTCGGCCTAGTTTTGGCCCGGCGCTACTTTTTCACCTTTTTTCTGGTCCGACTAAACCGTGGTTCTCGGGCCAGGAACAACCGGGCTGAGTCGGGCTGAGCATGCTAACCTAGAGAGAATCGCTGGCAAGGGGCTACGACTACAACGAGATGAACATATGTGACCGTGGTTTAATTGTAATACACGTTTCTAAATGATGAAGTAACAACACACTGATACGGTTAGTAACACCGTGAGTTAACGCTTTGAGTCTGCAGACAGACGGCAGAGAAACACCTTTACAATGCGTGTTTTCTGAATGGAGCTGGGCTAAGCTAACGTTGTATATGCTCCGACCGTCCACACTCACAGCAACGGCCTACAGACAGAAACAAAGCAGCGACTGTGTTCTCCATGACACAGGCAGTCTGTGGTTTGGACTGGTTTCACTTCCGTCTGGTTTCTGAACAGATATGAGGAGCTGTGAGCTCTGAGGGCTAACAGCTAACGGCTGGGTTGTTTTTGTGTTTGGCATTCAAGATGACGTCATGCCCCCGCCTACACTGCGTTACCATAGTTACTGCCCCAGTTCCTAAACTGTAATGGAAACGCAGCTTAAAGTGAGCCTGGCCTACCAAGACCTAACTATACCGTACTAAGCCGTGCGAGGCCCTGCAGTGGAGAAGCGCCATAAGATGATACAATTAAGGCCCAAGACATAACACAGCCTGCATTCTTCTCCGATGTCTCTCCAGCTTTCTTCTGAACTCAAAGGACACATCCTCAGAAGACACTAATGAGATCGAAGAGTCCAATGCTTACATTATACCACATCTCAAACGAATGGCCCACGCACGCTTTCCATATGGCCTTAACTTTAGGGGCTCCACCTCTCCCCCTCACTGCTGGAAGGAAAGGCCACGACTTTAGGGGCTCCACCTCTCCCCCTCACTGCTGGAAGGAAAGGCCACGACTTTAGGGGTTCCACCTCTCCCCCTCACTGTTGGAAGGAAAGGACACGAAGAAGGATGACTTTAGGGGTTCCACCTCTCACCCTCACTGCTGGAAGGAAAGGCCACGAAGAAGGATGACTTTAGGGGCTCCACTTCTCCCCCTCACTGCTGGAAGGAAAGGCCATGAAGAAGGATGACTTTAGGGGTTCCACCTCTCACCCTCACTGCTGGAAGGAAAGGCCACGAAGAAGGATGACTTTAGGGGCTCCACCTCTCCCCCTCACTGCTGGAAGGAAAGGCCATGAAGAAGGATGACTTTAGGGGTTCCACCTCTCACCCTCACTGCTGGAAGGAAAGGCCATGAAGAAGGATGACTTTAGGGGCTCCACCTCTCACCCTCACTGCTGGAAGGAAAGGCCACGAAGAAGGATGACTTTAGGGGCTCCACCTCTCACCCTCACTGCTGGAAGGAAAGGCCACGAAGAAGGATGACTTTAGGGGCTCCACCTCTCACCCTCACTGCTGGAAGGAAAGGCCACGAAGAAGGATGACTTTAGGGGCTCCACCTCTCCCCCTCACTGCTGGAAGGAAAGGCCACGACTTTAGGGGCTCCACCTCTCACCCTCACTGCTGGAAGGAAAGGCCACGAAGAAGGATGACTTTAGGGGCTCCACCTCTCCCCCTCACTGCTGGAAGGAAAGGCCACGACTTTAGGGGCTCCACCTCTCACCCTCACTGCTGGAAGGAAAGGCCACGAAGAAGGATGACTTTAGGGGCTCCACCTCTCACCCTCACTGCTGGAAGGAAAGGCCATGAAGAAGGATGACTTTAGGGGCTCCACCTCTCCCCCTCACTGCTGGAAGGAAAGGCCATGAAGAAGGATGACTTTAGGGGTTCCACCTCTCACCCTCACTGCTGGAAGGAAAGGCCATGAAGAAGGATGACTTTAGGGGTTCCACCTCTCCCCCTCACTGCTGGAAGGAAAGGCCACGAAGAAGGATGACTTTAGGGGCTCCACCTCTCACCCTCACTGCTGGAAGGAAAGGCCACGAAGAAGGATGACTTTAGGGGTTCCACCTCTCACCCTCACTGCTGGAAGGAAAGGCCACGAAGAAGGATGACTTTAGGGGCTCCACCTCTCACTCTCACTGCTGGAAGGAAAGGCCACGAAGAAGGATGACTTTAGGGGCTCCACCTCTCCCCCTCACTGCTGGAAGGAAAGGCCACGACTTTAGGGGTTCCACCTCTCCCCCTCACTGTTGGAAGGAAAGGACACGAAGAAGGATGACTTTAGGGGTTCCACCTCTCACCCTCACTGCTGGAAGGAAAGGCCACGAAGAAGGATGACTTTAGGGGCTCCACCTCTCCCCCTCACTGCTGGAAGGAAAGGCCATGAAGAAGGATGACTTTAGGGGTTCCACCTCTCACCCTCACTGCTGGAAGGAAAGGCCATGAAGAAGGATGACTTTAGGGGCTCCACCTCTCACCCTCACTGCTGGAAGGAAAGGCCACGAAGAAGGATGACTTTAGGGGCTCCACCTCTCACCCTCACTGCTGGAAGGAAAGGCCACGAAGAAGGATGACTTTAGGGGCTCCACCTCTCACCCTCACTGCTGGAAGGAAAGGCCACGAAGAAGGATGACTTTAGGGGCTCCACCTCTCCCCCTCACTGCTGGAAGGAAAGGCCACGACTTTAGGGGCTCCACCTCTCACCCTCACTGCTGGAAGGAAAGGCCACGAAGAAGGATGACTTTAGGGGCTCCACCTCTCCCCCTCACTGCTGGAAGGAAAGGCCACGACTTTAGGGGCTCCACCTCTCACCCTCACTGCTGGAAGGAAAGGCCACGAAGAAGGATGACTTTAGGGGCTCCACCTCTCACCCTCACTGCTGGAAGGAAAGGCCATGAAGAAGGATGACTTTAGGGGCTCCACCTCTCCCCCTCACTGCTGGAAGGAAAGGCCATGAAGAAGGATGACTTTAGGGGTTCCACCTCTCACCCTCACTGCTGGAAGGAAAGGCCATGAAGAAGGATGACTTTAGGGGTTCCACCTCTCCCCCTCACTGCTGGAAGGAAAGGCCACGAAGAAGGATGACTTTAGGGGCTCCACCTCTCACCCTCACTGCTGGAAGGAAAGGCCACGAAGAAGGATGACTTTAGGGGTTCCACCTCTCACCCTCACTGCTGGAAGGAAAGGCCACGAAGAAGGATGACTTTAGGGGCTCCACCTCTCACCCTCACTGCTGGAAGGAAAGGCCACGAAGAAGGATGACTTTAGGGGCTCCACCTCTCCCCCTCACTGCTGGAAGGAAAGGCACGAAGAAGGATGACTTTAGGGGCTCCACCTCTCCCCTCACGCTGGAAGGAAAGGCCACGAAGAAGGATGACTTTAGGGGCTCCACCTCTCACCCTCACTGCTGGAAGAAAGGCCACGAAGAAGGATGACTTTAGGGGCTCCACCTCTCCCCCTCACTGCTGGAAGGAAAGGCCACGAAGAAGGATGACTTTAGGGGTTCCACCTCTCCCCCTCACTGCTGGAAGGAAAGGCCACGAAGAAGGATGACTTTAGGGGCTCCACCTCTCCCCCTCACTGCTGAGGAAAGGCCACGAAGAGATACTTAGGGCCCACCTCCCTCACTGCTGAAGAAGGCACGAAGAGGATGACTTTAGGGGCTCCACCTCTCACCCTCACTGCTGGAAGGAAAGGCCACGAAGAAGGATGACTTTAGGGGCTCCACCTCTCACCCTCACTGCTGGAAGGAAAGGCCACGAAGAAGGATGACTTTAGGGGTTCCACCTCTCCCCCTCACTGCTGGAAGGAAAGGCCACGAAGAAGGATGACTTTAGGGGTTCCACCTCTCCCCCTCACTGCTGGAAGGAAAGGCCACGAAGAAGGATGACTTTAGGGGCTCCACCTCTCACCCTCACTGCTGGAAGGAAAGGCCACGAAGAAGGATGACTTTAGGGGTTCCACCTCTCCCCCTCACTGCTGGAAGGAAAGGCCACGAAGAAGGATGACTTTAGGGGCTCCACCTCTCACCCTCACTGCTGGAAGGAAAGGCCATGAAGAAGGATGACTTTAGGGGTTCCACCTCTCCCCCTCACTGCTGGAAGGAAAGGCCACGAAGAAGGATGACTTTAGGGGCTCCACCTCTCACCCTCACTGCTGGAAGGAAAGGCCATGAAGAAGGATGCCTTTAGGGGCTCCACCTCTCCCCCTCACTGCTGGAAGGAAATGCCACGAAGAAGGATGACTTTAGGGGCTCCACCTCTCACCCTCACTGCTGGAAGGAAAGGCCACGAAGAAGGATGACTTTAGGGGTTCCACCTCTCCCCCTCACTGCTGGAAGGAAAGGCCATGAAGAAGGATGACTTTAGGGGCTCCACCTCTCCCCCTCACTGCTGGAAGGAAAGGCCACGAAGAAGGATGACTTTAGGGACTCCACCTCTCACCCTCACTGCTGGAAGGAAAGGCCACGAAGAAGGATGACTTTAGGGGTTCCACCTCTCCCCCTCACTGCTGGAAGGAAAGGCCACGAAGAAGGATGACTTTAGGGGTTCCACCTCTCCCCCTCACTGCTGGAAGGAAAGGCCACGAAGAAGGATGACTTTAGGGGTTCCACCTCTCCCCCTCACTGCTGGAAGGAAAGGCCACGAAGAAGGATGACTTTAGGGGTTCCACCTCTCCCCCTCACTGCTGGAAGGAAAGGCCACGAAGAAGGATGACTTTAGGGGCTCCACCTCTCCCCCTCACTGCTGGAAGGAAAGGCCACGAAGAAGGATGACTTTAGGGGTTCCACCTCTCCCCCTCACTGCTGGAAGGAAAGGCCGTGAAGAAGGATGACTTTAGGGGCTCCACCTCTCCCCCTCACTGCTGGAAGGAAAGGCCACGAAGAAGGATGACTTTAGGGGTTCCACCTCTCCCCCTCACTGCTGGAAGGAAAGGCCACGAAGAAGGATGACTTTAGGGGCTCCACCTCTCCCCCTCACTGCTGGAAGGAAAGGCCACGAAGAAGGATGACTTTAGGGGTTCCACCTCTCCCCCTCACTGCTGGAAGGAAAGGCCACGAAGAAGGATGACTTTAGGGGTTCCACCTCTCCCCCTCACTGCTGGAAGGAAAGGCCACGAAGAAGGATGACTTTAGGGGCTCCACCTCTCCCCCTCACTGCTGGAAGGAAAGGCCACGAAGAAGGATGACTTTAGGGGTTCCACCTCTCCCCCTCACTGCTGGAAGGAAAGGCCACGAAGAAGGATGACTTTAGGGGTTCCACCTCTCCCCCTCACTGCTGGAAGGAAAGGCCACGAAGAAGGATGACTTTAGGGGTTCCACCTCTCCCCCTCACTGCTGGAAGGAAAGGCCACGAAGAAGGATGACTTTAGGGGTTCCACCTCTCCCTCTCACTGCTGGAAGGAAAGGCCACGACTTTAGGGGCTCCACCTCTCCCCCTCACTGCTGGAAGGAAAGGCCACGAAGAAGGATGACTTTAGGGGCTCCACCTCTCCCCCTCACTGCTGGAAGGAAAGGCCACGAAGAAGGATGACTTTAGGGGCTCCACCTCTCCCCCTCACTGCTGGAAGGAAAGGCCACGAAGAAGGGTGACTTTAGGGGCTCCACCTCTCCCCCTCACTGCTGGAAGGAAAGGCCACGAAGAAGGATGACTTTAGGGGCTCCACCTCTCCCCCTCACTGCTGGAAGGAAAGGCCACGAAGAAGGGTGACTTTAGGGGCTCCACCTCTCCCCCTCACTGCTAGAAGGAAAGGCCGTGAAGAAGGATTTTAATGCAAGCAAGCATTATTTGCAATTAAGTTTCCCAGTTTACAGCTTTTTAAAATGCTTTATACACCTGCAGCGTGCAGCTTGAAATATTAAGAACAGTTTTGAACCAACTTAGAGTTACGTATGTTTCCATTTACTTTAGACTTGTCTCAACCTGGTACACTTTGCCATGCGCTCTCTCCACAGAGGTTCATCTCCTCCCCTCTCATTACGTTTCCTAATAAACTCCCAGAGGACTGAAAACATTAATGAGGAAGGGTTTGAATTTTTAATGTCTCTAAATGAGTTATCAGGAGACTAGTCAGAAGGGATTCCTCACTGTGACCACTGTTTGCAGAAGCTGAACAACAACAACAACAACAACAACAACAACATTTGCATTAAATATTTAGCAAAAGACCCCTGACAAATGTCCCAAATATAGTAACCAGTAACTCTAAACTTTTCAAAAGTTGTTGGCACAAGTCAAGTGAACTACTCAAACATTTAATATGGGAGGAACAATATTTGTTTTGTATTTTAATACATAATTAAATTGATTTATGGAGTTTCCTTTGAGAAAATATCCCTTGTCTATTAGAGGGAACAAAGCAGTAAACAAATATTCATACAAGTCCAACTTTTATCACTACCGGTTTTCAATCTGTAAAAATAAGACCGGCGAGACCTAAACCAGACGTTGATTTATGGCCAAATCCTCAAAAGTGCAGACAGTCCATTTAATTCTGTGCGAATGACGAACAGTCGTTTCACATAAACACATGTGGTCATGGCTGTGGTGCGGGTGATGAGGTCAGAGGACTTGGTGATGAGGTCAGAGGACTTGGTGATGAGGTCAGAGGACTTGGTGATGAGGTCAGAGGACTTGGTGATGAGGTCAGAGGACTTGGTGATGAGGTCAGAGGACTTGGTGATGAGGTCAGAGGATGGAGGTGATGAGGTCAGAGGACTTGGTGATGAGGTCAGAGGACTTGGTGATGACGTCAGAGGACTTGGTGATGAGGTCAGAGGACTTGGTGATGAGGTCAGAGGACTTGGTGATGAGGTCAGAGGACTTGGTGATGAGGTCAGAGGACTTGGTGATGAGGTCAGAGGATGGAGGTGATGAGGTCAGAGGACTTGGTGAAGAGGTCAGAGGACTTGGTGATGAGGTCAGAGGACTTGGTGATGAGGTCAGAGGACTTGGTGATGAGGTCAGAGGATGGAGGTGATGAGGTCAGAGGACTTGGTGATGAGGTCAGATGACTTGGTGATGAGGTCAGAGGACTTGGTGATGAGGTCAGAGGACTTGGTGATGACGTCAGAGGACTTGGTGATGAGGTCAGAGGACTTGGTGATGAGGTCAGAGGACTTGGTGATGAGGTCAGAGGACTTGGTGATGAGGTCAGAGGACTTGGTGATGAGGTCAGAGGATGGAGGTGATGAGGTCAGAGGACTTGGTGATGAGGTCAGAGGACTTGGTGATGACGTCAGAGGACTTGGTGATGAGGTCAGAGGACTTGGTGATGAGGTCAGAGGACTTGGTGATGAGGTCAGAGGATGGAGGTGATGAGGTCAGAGGACTTGGTGATGAGGTCAGAGGACTTGGTGATGAGGTCAGAGGACTTGGTGATGAGGTCAGAGGATGGAGGTGATGAGGTCAGAGGACTTGGTGAAGAGGTCAGAGGACTTGGTGATGAGGTCAGAGGACTTGGTGATGAGGTCAGAGGACTTGGTGATGAGGTCAGAGGATGGAGGTGATGAGGTCAGAGGACTTGGTGATGAGGTCAGATGACTTGGTGATGAGGTCAGAGGACTTGGTGATGAGGTCAGAGGACTTGGTGATGACGTCAGAGGACTTGGTGATGAGGTCAGAGGACTTGGTGATGAGGTCAGAGGACTTGGTGATGAGGTCAGAGGACTTGGTGATGAGGTCAGAGGACTTGGTGATGAGGTCAGAGGACTTGGTGATAAGGTCAGAGGACTTGGTGATGAGGTCAGAGGACTTGGTGATGAGGTCAGAGGACTTGGTGATGAGGTCAGAGGACTTGGTGATGGTGGTCATCCAAAATATTACAATAGTCAATACGGGATGTGAGGAATGCATGAACCAGGACTTCAGTGCTGGACTGAGACAGGAGTCTGGAGAGGAATGCATGAACCAGGACTTCAGTGTGAGGAATGCAGTCCGGGTGATATTTTTCATGTGGGTGCAGATGAGAGGCAGCTGTCCAGAATGACACCAAGATGTTGTGTTTGAGTTGTGCTCTTGATAAGCCATTACAACAGTAAAGTGTCTCCTGTTCACCAACACATACCCATCTGTTGAACATTCTTTTTTTTCCCTTTAAACTGTGGGTTTTCTCCGGAAGTTTTTCCTTGTATGATGTGACGGTCTAAGGCAAGGCAAGGCAAGGCAAGTTTATTTATATAGCACTTTTCAACGCAAGGCAATTCAAAGTGCTTTACAAAAAAAAAATGAAAGACATTAAGCATTAAAAAAGAAAAGCTAATAAAATAAACATTAAGGAAAAATACATAGATAAAAGTCTAAAATATGAATAGTTCAATTAAACATTACAAGAAAAAGTACATGGATAAAAGTTACAGTGCAGTTTAAGATATGAATAGTTCAATTAAAAGCAGCGACAAAAAGAAAAGTCTTCAGCCACTTTGGCCTGTAACAGGCTGTGGTGGATCCAGCTCTAGCTGCCTGGATAGACTGAATAACGCTATCAGACAATCCACCCTGTCTCAGCCTGTCCCTCTCAGGAGCCAAGCCTGGAGAGGACGGCCCAGAGTGGGTAACGCCCCGATTGCACCTGCCTCTTGAGACATCGCCCCCCAGAACTGGGGAATCGCCCAGGGCTGGCCCACCTTCATCTGCGTCATTTCTGAGTACCACGGAGCCCCGACGCGATCCGGTGCTACCAGGATGACTGCCAAACGTTCTCGCCTCACTCTCCCCAGGAGAGGGAGAATGCAAACGCGTCCACCCCCAAAGGCGGGTCGTCGCTTAGGGCCATGGAAAACCACAGGGCACAGTGGCCGTTGCGCCGGCTGGCGAACAGATCCACTTCCGCTCTCCCGAACTGGGCCCAGATCTGCTTCACCACCTCTGGGTGAAGCACCCACTCGCCTGGCAGGGGGCCGCCCCTTGACATGAGGCGCGCAGCAGTTGAAGCGCAGTGGCCACCCATTTACTGAACGTGCGTGGGGATAGGGAGTAGCCGAACGGTACTCTGTTGTACTCGTAGGCTATCCCCTGGAAGGCAAAACGCAGACACTTTCTGTGCTCCGGAGCAATTTCCACATGAAAGTATGTGTCTTTCAGGTCGATGGTGGTCAACCATTCGCCCGGTTTGCACAAGCCCCATTAACTGTTTTTATAGTTAACATGTAGCGATTCGGGCTGCTTGTTCCAGATACTTGGAGCATAATAACTGAACGCTGCTTCTCCATGTTTAGTTCTGACTCTGGGGACAGGAAGCTGACCAGTCCCTGAAGACCTGAGAGATCTGTCTCTGGGGACAGGAAGCTGACCAGTCCCTGAAGACCTGAGATATCTGTCTCTGGGGACAGGAAGCTGACCAGTCCCTGAAGACCTGAGAGATCTGTCTCTGGGGACAGGAAGCTGACCAGTCCCTGAAGACCTGAGAGATCTGTCTCTGGGGACAGGAAGCTGACCAGTCCCTGAAGACCTGAGAGATCTGTCTCTGGGGACAGGAAGCTGACCAGTCCCTGAAGACCTGAGAGATCTGACTCTGGGGACAGGAAGCTGACCAGTCCCTGAAGACCTGAGAGATCTGTCTCTGGGGACAGGAAGCTGACCAGTCCCTGAAGACCTGAGAGATCTGTCTCTGGGGACAGGAAGCTGACCAGTCCCTGAAGACCTGAGAGATCTGTCTCTGGGGACAGGAAGCTGACCAGTCCCTGAAGACCTGAGAGATCTGGATGTCTAAGGACAGAGGGGTCTAATGACAGAGGGTCTAGGGACAGAGGGTCTGAGGACAGATGGTCTAATGACAGAGGGTCTAAGGACAGAGGGTCTGAGGACAGAGGGTCTGAGGACAGAGGGTCTAAGGACAGATGGTCTGAGGACAGAGGGTCTGAGGACAGAGGGTCTGAGGACAGAGGGTCTGAGGACAGAGGGTGTCGTATTGTCAAACTGATATTCTGTACAAACTGTGAAGTCCACTGAGACAAATGCAACATTTGTGATATTGAGCTATAAATAAACATTGATTGATTGAAATAAAGTATTGTAAAAGTAATCTGAATATGTACCTTTTTTAAGACGCGTAACTTTATTCGGATTGGGATTACTTTCAGAGCCATGTATTCAGTATTCAGGAACTAACTACATTTACGAAGTAACCCTGCAGACACAATACAGTCACCGGACACGGACACTACACGAATGTGGTGGCAGTAAAGGCATTTATTGCGAAGTACTTATCCAGCAAATATGGACTAGAACCAGGAATTGCGTTTTGCAAAATAGTCCATAGTGGGTAGTCTAGAACAGAAGCAGAATACCTAAACTAGCCAAGATGAGCTGAGGGAGCTCATAGTTTCTTCACCGGAAGAAACAGAGAATGCTTTGTGAAGGGGTGGTCTTTAGTTATGGCTTTGTGAAGGGTGGTCTTAGTATGGCTTTGTGAAGGGTGGTCTTGTATGGCTTTGTGAAGGGGTGGTCTTTAGTTATGGCTTTGTGAAGGGGTGGTCTTTAGTTATGGCTTTGTGAAGGGGTGGTCTTTAGTTATGGCTTTGTGAAGGGGTGGTCTTTAGTTATGGGAGGAGTGCCCCTTGCACAGTTGGACCTGTCAGTGACTGACGTGTCATTGGAGCTTCCTTAGTTGCTCATGCTGGAGATATTCCGATAGTGAAACACGGAGCAAAGTTTTGTTAGGGTGAGTGAAGCAGGCAGGACCCAAATGCAGAATAAACTGAAAAAGATACCTTGATTTAAAGGAACAAAACAGAACACTAACACGAGAACACAGTCAAAGACAAACAATGAACCAACTACGGCAGACAGAAAAACCAGAACTTAAATACACACCAGACTAATCACACAAACAAGACACAGGTAAGGAGGGAGGAGAACACACAGGGGCACCAGGTGAACACAATCGGGTAATCAGGTAGGAGGGAACACAGACAGAAAGCATCAGGCAAGACAGGGGGTGAAGACTTTTCAAAATAAAACATGAAACCAAAGACAGAAAAATACAAGACAACACACATTACAGATCGTGACAAGTTTGGTCTCTGTTACTTCAGAACATTGAAAAGTTCATGAAGCTAACCATACTCATGTCAACAACACAATTCACACAAGCCTCATCTACATCTAAGAACAAGTCCAAAGAGCATTAAGGTAAAGAAAAGAAAAAGGCCGGGATTATACGAGCAAACAATCCAATTACGTTGGAAATTAAAACTTCGACAAAGAAATTGCATAATAGAGAGGAGGGAAATGTTTGGGAGTCCACATGGGAGTAACTAAACAATAAAATGTTACTACTTGTTTAATAAACTCCTTATAGATTTTGTATTATATGAAAATAACTTAAAATGTTGCCTTAACTTTCTATGACTTGCTTTTTGTTTCATTATCTTGCTGAATTTTGCCAAAGCATCAAAACACAAATGTATATTTGGCCAATAAACAATAGCAGTAATATGAAAACATGAATTATAAACAGAGTATCCTCAGCATGTGTGAATGCATGTGTGTGTATTGGTAACCCTATGAATACATATTAGGCAGCGACATATAGGAGGGGTATCTCTGAAGTCTCTTTCTCTCCCTCCTCCCCTCTCTCCTTAAGACACCTGTCCTATTGCATGCTTATTCGTCATGGTGTCACGTGAAGTGCGTGTGAGGTTTGAGTTCTTAAGCTGCCTGTGTGAACGTGCACACCTCGCAGAATGCTCTGCTCACACAGAAGCAGACATGGTCTCCAACAGTGTTGTTCTTGCAGTACTTGCTGACATCATATCTGAGAGGACCAGTCACTGCTTTATGTGAACATTTCATTTATTTAGAACATTTTTTGTTTTTTCAATGAATGATGTGTGCTTCTGCTTTAAGGTCTTTTATGCTATTCCAGATGATTCAAATGTATTATCTATTTGGATAAAACAAGTGTCCATGATGTCATCTCAGACTAACATCACTGCTGAAAGGGGATTACTTGAGTTTGTGTTCTTCTCTGTTCCGATTACAGTGCCATGCTGTGTGTTTCTCTGCATCAATGGGATTATGTTATTCACCTTGAGGTGTAAATCTGTATTTAGGGAAACCTCCCGATACGTTCTTCTGTTTAACCTCCTTTTTGCAGACACTCTCCACATGGCATTAAGCCAGGTACTGTTCCTACTATCTGTTTTTCAAATAAGGCTGACATATCTAGTGTGTGGTGTTGTTGTCATGCTTGCTGATATCACAGGAGAGATTTCTCCTCTCACACTGGTGCTGATGTCTCTGGAGAGATATGTAGCTGTGTGCTACCCACTAAGGCACTCTACTTTCATGACCATCAGAAACACAGCAGTGGCTGTCATTGTGGTTTGGGCCTTCAGTTCACTCAATAATGTTGCACGAGTTATTCTCCTGTTAGATATTCCAGCTGAAGACCTGGTAAACCTCCGGATGAAAGACTTCTGTGCTAAAGAAAACATGCTGCTTGGCAGGTACTCTGATGATCATGACAAAGCCTACAGTTATTTTCTGTTTGTGTCAGCTGGTGTGGCCGTCAGCTGCTCCTATATTAGTGTGATGATAGCAGCCAGGTCGGCCTGCACAGACAAAGATTCAGTTCGTAAAGCTCGTAACACTCTGCTGCTGCATCTGGTGCAGCTGGGCCTCAGTCTCTCTTCAACTCTACACAACCCCCTGATCATAGCTATAGCCAAAGTCACCGACAGATTAGCAATGTTGCGTGTCCGCAGTTTTCTTTATGTGTGTATTATTCTTTTACCGAGGTGCCTGAGTGCTCTTATCTATGGCATCAGAGACCAGACCATTCGACCTATCCTCTTGTACCATCTGTGCTGTCGCCTGAAACTGCCTGTCGTCCCAGCCAAAGCAAAAGTCTCACAATGAGGTATTCAAGCATACATATATTTTTTTGCATTTTTATTTGAGACAACGAAAACAATATTACATGAATGAAAAGCATTTGATCCTTTAAAAATCTATACTGATTTTGCCACACTTGCTGACGTCAGTTGTATATATCAATAAGAATAAAGTGGGGCTGGCAACAGGGCTTTTAATTATTTCTGAATTATTCAAAAGATTGCGAATACTATATTTAAGTGAGATGTGTTTTCTATTGTCACTGGTAATTGGTTTCAGGAACTGTTTACATACATGACATTAAATACTATTGAAAAGAACATTTGAAACTAGAGTAAAGGTATTTGACTTGATCAACCTTTTCCAGTATTTACTGTGTATTCGATTATTATTATTAAATTATGTCTTTTAAATAAAGTACTGGAATCACTGGTCAATCAATAAATATGATTGTATCTGAGTTTCAATCTGCTTTTAGGAAAACACACAGCACTACAACAGCTGCGTTAAAAGTAGTAAATGATTTATTTACTTCTTAGACAATAGAGAGCATTGCGCAGCACTTTGTATTGACTTGTCAAAGGCTTTGACAAAGTGGATCATGCCTTACTGTCACAAAGACTTGTTAGTTTCGGTCTTTCAGGTAAGGCTGTCTGTTGGTTCAAGAACTATCTTTCATGCAGATCACAGTGTGTGCGGGCAGAAGGCTTAACTTCAACATCCCTTCTGGTATCCGAGGGTGTGCCACAGGGATCTGTTTTAGGACCATTGTTATTTATTATTTACATCAACAGTCATTAAAAACATTAAAAACAATGTTTTTAATGCAAATTTGCATTTTTATGCTGATGATACAGTTATTTATTGTTCTGCGTCCACCCCGAAACAGGCTCTTTGTCAGCTCCAGAATGCTTTTAACATTGTACAATCCAACATGTGTGATTTGAAACTTGTTTTAAATGCTGCCAAGACAAAGCTAATGATGTTCTCGAAAGCAAAAGCCAAGGTCTTGAACCTTCCTCCTATCACCACCTTGCAGGGGACGGAGGTTGAATCTGTGTTGCAGTATAAGTATCTTGGAATTATAATTGACAATTCGTTCTCTTTTAAACCACACATTGTGGAACTCTTGAAAGAATTAAGAATACAATTAGGTTTTTTCTTTAGAAACAAGTCTTGTTTTTCCTATGAGGCCAAAAAGAGACTCGTGTCTGCAACCTTTCTGTCTGTGCTGGATTATGGAGATGTGGTTTATATGAATGCATCTTCTCAGTGCCTTCACTCGCTGGACACCGTCTACCACGGTGCACTGAGATTCATCACAAACCTCAGATCCTTGACGCACCACTGCAATCTATACGCTCGTGTTGGATGGTCTTCCCTGACCACGCGTAGACTGAAACATTGGCACATCCTTATATATAAGGCTATTCTTGGTGCTCTTCCCCTTATCTAAGGGTGTACAGAAATACAAATGCACTGGATCCTATCGGCTTCGCTCCGAGAACTTTTATCTTAACTTTCCTTTTAACTGAACCAAAGGTCCTTACTGAACTGGGGAAAAGAGCGTTCAGTTACGCTGCCCCTCAAGCTTGGAACCTGCTTCAAACTGAGCTGAAACTCAGAGAGCTGGTGTCATTAGAAACACTCACTTGGGCCAGGACTGTCTTGAAAAAGAGATTTGTAATCTCAATGAGACCTATCCTGGTTAAATAAAGGTAAAATAAATAAATAAAAATTAGGGCTGTCAAGTTAACGCGTTAATAACGCATTAACGGAAAAAAATTAAACGCCACGAATAATTTTAACTTGCGATTAACGCATGTGTATTTGTCCTCGGCCCGCCCGTAGTTTCAGAGCCCATAGGCTTGGCATTGTTGTTGTTGTTGTTGTTGTTGTTGTTGTTAGTTGGATGGTGGGAGATTCTAGAGAGAGATATGGATACCAGAAAAGGTGTTTTAAACAGCAAGAAAAGCACCCAGCTGATGCTGACAGCCCCGCTCCAGCCGCTCGCTTGGGGAGACGCCTGGACACGGTGTCTACGAGCAGCAAGCTTTCAACAGCGAGAGCTAAATGGGGGGCTACAGCTTGACACTAGTGCTGAAGGACCTGAGCCTCGTGCTGAAGGACCTGAGCCTCGTGCTGAAGGACCTGAGCCTCGTGCTGAAGGACCTGAGCCTCGTGCTGAAGGACCTGAGCCTCGTGCTGAAGGACCTGAGCCTCGTGCTGAAGGACCTGAGCCTCGTGCTGAAGGACCTGAGCCTCGTGCTGAAGGACCTGAGCCTCGTGCTGAAGGACCTGAGCCTCGTGCTTAAGGACCTGAGCCTCGTGCTGAAGGACCTGAGCCTCGTGCTTAAGGACCTAAGCCTCGTGCTGAAGGACCTAAGCCTCGTGCTGAAGGACCTGAGCCTCGTGCTTAAGGACCTAAGCCTCGTGCTGAAGGACCTGAGCCTCGTGCTGAAGGACCTGAGCCTCGTGCTGAAGGACCTGAGCCTCGTGCTGAAGGACCCGAGGACGAGGGGCTGCTCATCACAGCGCACTGTTCTGACCCACAGTGGGAACTTCAGTCTCATGCTTTGACTGTTACGAAGAGAGAGGAGCGGCATCTCGTCTGTTTGAGCAACTGGCTCAGTGCAGAGCAGCAGGCAGGGTTGGGAGAGAGTGAAGAGAGAGAGGTTGTTGCGTTGAGAATATTCAAGAGAATATTTGTCATTGATCAAATGATAATAAACAAACATTTGCATAAAACATGTTTGTCCACTCATATGTTGATAAGAGTATTACAAACTTGAAAGATATCCCTCTCAGGCAGTGGTTCTCAAACCCTTTCTGTCAGGTCTCTTTTGGAGAGATAGAAGAGTCCGGTCCCCCCAACACAAATAGCCACGTAATGGGACAAGTTAACATTTATTAAAACACATCAATATGAACGTGAGCATTCCTTTGCTAGAACAGTGATCATTAAAACTGCGGTCGCAGTGATGAGCGGGCCCTCGCGTCCGTGCGCCTGTCGGGGAGGGTTGCTGGCCCCCCCCAGTCCTCCGAAATGAGCCGTTTGTCATCCCTCTAAATTGTTTACCTGACTTTGCGTTCCTTTGTTTCTGACCAGGAAATCTCAGGCATGTGCGCCCGTTGTGTTGGTACCATTGTTCCTGCATCAACCAGGTAGCGATATGCCGACAGTGAAGAATAAACATATTTATAACTAGTTTAGCTAGCTCCAGAGGTAGATGGAATAGCTCAGTGTGTTTGGTCTAACTGTTAGTGTGTGTTTTGCTCAGCTCCGCAGTCCGTCACAGCAAACATTAAAATGTAAACCTAAGACGCAAAGAAGTGCAAGATAACAGATAAATATAATGTAGATTCAATAATATGAGAGAAGTTGTAGATTAAGTGTAGACAGTATTTAAAAAAAGACAATGTTAACAGCAATGTAATAAGTATATACAGTATATGCAAAATGACAAGTACTATATGGCACACAGATGTAATGTTTTAATTAGAAGTAAAAGTATGTAAGGCTGAAGTGACAGCAGTGATGAGCTCTACACGTCTACACTCATACGTCTGTACTGCAGTCAGCGGAGGTTTGGGTGGATGATGTTCCTGAGCGCTGTTCAGGCTTGCTTTATCCAGCACCTCAGGTGGCAGCTCTGTCCTTCTGATTGGCCGTGCACTTTTCAAAGTAGGGGTCGTTCCCCAGCAGATCCATTTATCCAGAGAAAACAAGAGATCATAATAAAGACATGGTTGCTAAAGCATGATTGAACAATGTAACTGTAAGCCTTATAGACAGAGAAAGTGTTTGTGTGTGTGGGGGGGGGGGGTGTGTATTTGTATTCTTTAGTAGATATCTACAAGTAAACAGTAGATATTTTTCATGAAACCATATAGTGCTTCACATAATAAAATATACAAGGGCTGTAGCCTGATATACATGATATGCTTTAGGAGCTGTATGTGTGTGTGTGTGTGTGTGTGTGTGTGTGTGTGTGTGTGTGTGTGTGTGTGTGTGTGTGTGTGTGTGTGTGTGTGTGTGTGTGTGTGGTTTAGGAGTTATGAGCATTTCTTTCTAAGCCTGAACATGCTCACTACAGGAACGTGTCTCCACTGATGCTGGAGACTAAGTTCGGCGTTGAAAAAGAAAACATGGAAATTTAAGGTCATATTTCACTGTTTTTAACATTATGGTAATTTAAAAACATTAAGTAGCTCTGAGGGCTAACGGCTAACCGCTAACGGCTGGGTTGTTTTTCTGGAGCGCTCATTGAAGATGCCGTCACGGCTCCGCCTACACTGCGTTACCATAGTTACTGCCCCAGCTCCTAAACTGTAATGGAAGCGCAGCATAAAGTGAGCCGGGCCTAATAAGGCCTAACTATACCGTACTAAGCCGAGCGAGGAAACGCGCCATAAGAGAACAGTGTCTCTGCTCTGAGGGGACAGTGTCTCTGCTCTGAGGGGACAGTGTCTCTGCTCTGAGAGGACAGTGTCTCTGCTCTCAGGGAACAGTGTCTCTGCTCTGAGGGAACAGTGTCTCTGCTCTCAGGGGACAGTGTCTCTGCTCTGAGAGGACAGTGTCTCTGCTCTCAGGGAACAGTGTCTCTGCTCTGAGGGGACAGTGTCTCTGCTCTGAGGGAACAGTGTCTCTGCTCTCAGGGGACAGTGTCTCTGCTCTGAGGGGACAGTGTCTCTGCTCTGAGGGGACAGTGTTTCTGCTCTGAGAGAACAGTGTCTCTGCTCTGAGGGGACAGTGTCTCTGCTCTGAGGGGACAGTGTTTCTGCTCTGAGGGGACAGTGTCTCTGCTCTCAGGGAACAGTGTCTCTGCTCTGAGGGAACAGTGTCTCTGCTCTCAGGGGACAGTGTCTCTGCTCTGAGAGGACAGTGTCTCTGCTCTCAGGGAACAGTGTCTCTGCTCTGAGGGGACAGTGTCTCTGCTCTGAGGGAACAGTGTCTCTGCTCTCAGGGGACAGTGTCTCTGCTCTGAGGGGACAGTGTCTCTGCTCTGAGGGGACAGTGTTTCTGCTCTGAGAGAACAGTGTCTCTGCTCTGAGGGGACAGTGTCTCTGCTCTAAGGGGACAGTGTTTCTGCTCTGAGGGGACAGTGTCTCTGCTCTGAGAGAACAGTGTCTCTGCTCTGAGGGAACAGTGTCTCTGCTCTCAGGGGACAGTGTCTCTGCTCTGAGAGGACAGTGTTTCTGCTCTCAGGGGACAGTGTCTCTGCTCTGAGGGGACAGTGTCTCTGCTCTGAGAGGACAGTGTCTCTGCTCTCAGGGGACAGTGTCTCTGCTCTGAGAGAACAGTGTCTCTGCTCTGAGGGAACAGTGTCTCTGCTCTCAGGGGACAGTGTCTCTGCTCTGAGAGGACAGTGTCTCTGCTCTGAGGGGACAGTGTCTCTGCTCTGAGGGGACAGTGTCTCTGCTCTGAGGGAACAGTGTCTCTGCTCTCAGGGGACAGTGTCTCTGCTCTCACGGGACAGTGTCTCTGCTCTGAGGGGACAGTGTCTCTGCTCTGAGGGAACAGTGTCTCTGCTCTGAGGGAACAGTGTCTCTGCTCTGAGGGGACAGTGTCTCTGCTCTGAGGGGACAGTGTTTCTGCACTTCCTGTGACCCCGACTCCACTTCCTGTGATGCTGATTCCACTTCCTGTGATGCTGATTCCACTTCCTGTGATGCTGTCTCCACTTCAGACGTTACACGGCAGATAAGAGACTTAAAGGGGACGTTTCATGCAAAATGCACTTTGTGATGTCTTCTCTACATAAATATGTGTCCCCGGTGCGTCGGGGAACTCACGCAGCGTCAGGAAATAAAACCCTCTCTCTCTTCCTCCGTACCCAAATCTTTTAAAAACGGGTGAACAACGAGCGGATACAGATTCCATCCGAACTGACGTCAAATCGGCGGCGGATTCACAGAGAGTTGCTACCAGAAACAATGCCTGACGTGTTTTGGACGTAATCTCGTCTTTGTTTACATTAGCAAGCCTCGCTAGCACTCACAGCTAGCCTGCGCTGGAGAGCACGTGTTTAAAAAGCAGGAAATATAAAAAAGAACTCGCCTCGTGATAAACCTGCAAGAGAGAAAGCATTTGAGCTCCGTGCGGTTTCAGAGAGAATCCTTGATGTGGTTTAGAACAGGATGGCGCTTTATCACAGCAGAATTTAACTTTATCTCCGGTAGAATTCTGATCAGGCATTAGCTCCGCCTCCTCTTTATTCTTTTTCAAGCTAAGGACCCAAGATCCGCGTTTCTCTAGCAGGGATTCAAGAGGGGTTTGAGCGGGAAGAGGCGTGGCTGCAGCGGCTGATCTGTTCATCAGTAAGTCTTTCAGATATAGCACGATGTCCACTTCAAAGGAGCCTCTTTACAGTGATGTTCCCTCAGGCTGATCTTCCCAGGAGTGAAGCTAGCAGCAGATAAACACTTCTCTGGCTTCCTGGAGAACCTCGGCCCGCCCAGCTGGCCGGGAGGCAGACGCTGGCCACGCCCCCCATGGGTAACAGCCAATCACAGGCCTTCATCTCTATAAACACACCTGATGTTCAAGTGTTTATATTTACACAATAAATGAGTTATATTTATATACAAGTGTCTATTTTAACTCATTAGTTATATATTAGTGTTTATATTTACTCATTATTTATATTGGTTAATAACTGTAACATCACGTAACGAGGCGCTCTAATTGGCCGCTGGTGGTCAGGTGATATTCAGATTGGGATGGGAAGGAGCGTCTGGACGTGGAAGTGATACCAGCCTGCGGCCTTGTGGGTAAACAGGGCACCAAGAACGACACACCAGGTACACACACACACACACACACACACACACACACACTCACACACACTCAGAACATCAGACTGTTCAACCCAGTCTCATAAAAAAACGTGTAATAACTACGTTGGTCCCTTTCTATCAGCTGTGCACCTTTATGGTGTAAATACAGCCTATCTACCGATTGGATCAAATATAAAAGTGAGCAGAATTAGTGTTGATACGGCAAGGAGACGTGTTGTGTGAAAAGAAATGTAAGATGTGGTTAATTGCTGATATATTTATGATCCACGTCACGTTTTCAGTGTTGGCGGCAGTTCCTCATGTTTGTCTAGAGGTCTTCTGATCAGGGCTCTATAAATACAGAACTACGGCAGATATGTAATATTTAATGCAGCCGAACCGTGTATTACAATGCCGTCATATGATGACTTTCAAAGAGAAAAGCAAGAGCACTCGGAATAAAGTGTTTTCGGTCTGTTTCCGGTATTTGTTAATGACGATGTGCTGTGAGATGTGAGACTGGAATTGTACAGGGGAAAATAACGTAGGCTATCTTTAGATGCGGATTTTGTTAAACTAATGCGTTTGACGGGGAAGGGGGGTAGCAATAAAGATAACACCATTAAACAGTTACACAACATAACAGAAATAATATCGATAGCAGCGTCCCTAGCAACCACCTTGGTAACAATGAAAACGTTGTATAGACACAATTTCCTGAAGTAATCTTCGTAATAACTAGCAAACTAAAGATCATGTGCATCCACTGCACACACAATCTGAAATAACAACTCATATTTCTCGCATCAAATGACATCAAAACGCATTTTAATGGCCAAAGTAACTTTAAAATAGTTATTTTACACCGAGAATAAAATGAAGTTCGGCCATGTTTTTTTTTTCTGAAGGGAGAAATGTGAAGATCACGTGACATAGACGCAGCCATTGGAATGAATGGTGAAAAAAAACGTAGGCATCTTAGAGGCGTTTTTGTAGAAATACAACGTCCTACGTTGTGGACCAACGTAGTTATTACACGTTTTTTTATGAGACTGGGTTGGACTGTTAACCTCCTGAACTCTGTGAGGAACTTCCATCTGGCTGCATCTTGATAAGTATCTCTATATTCCATGTTCTTGTACACAGACTCTATTTTTATGTTATTTTATTAACTTGCTCGTCTCAACACATTCTCTTCACTATTTGATCTGTTTTATTATATCTTCATGTTGCTCTGCTGGAGGACGACTTCAGGCTCTGCTCTCCATCTCTCCTCTGAAGCTGCTGAGCACGTGGTGAGAGAGACTTGAATATCATTGAATTCCAGCTCCGTGCTCTTCTGGTTCCGAACCGGTTCTTCTCTGTAGCCTCATGTGTGTTTCCACAGCTCAGAGCCCGACAGGTGCTGCGTCATGAAGTTCACAGCAGCAACAACAACAACAACAACAACAACAACAACGGGGGACTGCCTCGGGTCAATGATCGTGCTGGTTTTAATCATACAGAGCCAGATTAAGTTAAATAACTACTTCTCCAACCTTACATCTTTCTCCAGAGTGCCCTGGTTCATTTACCGTCTCTTTCTGTCCTTTGATCGCCGACAGCCGAGGGGGGGCATCGCTGCCTCCAGAACCACAGAGAGGTTCTACTTCCTGTTGGTCTCCAGCTGAGTGTGAATCACTCCCTACTACTTCCTGTTGGTCTTCAGCTGAGTGTGAATCACTCCCTACTACTTCCTGTTGGTCTTCAGCTGAGTGTGAATCACTCCCTACTACTTCCTGTTGCCCTTCAGCCTCATGCAGCCTCAGGTGCCTCTTCAGGTGTCCGGTGACGGTGAAGCTCTTCCCACAGACGGAGCAGCTGAAGGGTTTCTCTCCGGTGTGGACCCTCATGTGGATCTTCAGGCTGCCCTTCTGGGCGCAGCTCTTCCCGCAGATGTTGCAGCTGAAGGGTTTCTCCCCTGTGTGGACCCTCATGTGTTTGGTCAGGTCCCCCTTCTCAGCGCAGCACTTCCCGCAGAAGGGGCAGCTGTAGGGTTTCTCTCCGGTGTGGACCCTCATGTGTTTCTTCAGGTCTGTCTTTTGCGCGCAGCCCTTCCCGCAGACGGAGCAGCTGAAGGGTTTCTCCCCCGTGTGGAACTTCATGTGTCGGTTTAGGTGCTCCTTGACGTGGAAGCTCTTGCTGCAGACGGAGCATTCGAAGGGTTTCTCTCCGGTGTGGATCCTCATGTGCCGGGTCATGTTCCCCCGGCCGCTGAAGCTCTTCCCGCAGAACAGGCAGCTGTAGGGCTGTTCTCCGGTGTGGATCCTCCTGTGGGCCGTCAGAGAGCCGCTGTCTTTGAAGGTCTTGTTGCAGCCGGTGCAGGGGAAGGGTCTCTCGCCCGTGTGGTCTCTGACGTGCCGGTTCAGGTTCCCCTTCAGGCTGAATCTCTTCCCGCAGAAGGAGCAGGGGAATGGCCTCTCTTTGTGAGACGAACCCACATCGCTCTCCGGAGCGTCCCTGTTCGGGGCCCCGACCCCCGACTGAGCCTCGTCTGGGAAAGACCAGTCACTGTCGTCAGTCTCAGAGGAGTCCAGGGAGTCCTCCTCACTGATGGGTTCTAACCCTGGATCTGGATCCTGGTTCCTGGCTGGTCCTGGTCCTCCACAGTCCTCTCCATCTGGTCCCACAGTGTCTCTTTGATGAAGATGAGAGGACTGAGGCTCCTCTTCATCATCTTCACTCTTCACAGGGACAGGAGTGAAGGTGGGCTTTATCTCCTCCTCCTCTTCCTCTTTGATGTGGGGGGGGGGCTCCTCCTGCTGGGGACCACCTCCTTCAGCCAGCTGCACGTCTGCAGAGAACAGGAACGTTACATAAGTATTAGGGCTGTCAGTCGATTACAATATTTAATCGCGATTAATCGCACATTTTTCTATCTGTTCTAAATGAACCTGAGAGGGATATCTCTCAAGTTTTTAATACTCTTATCAACATACGAGTGGACAAATATGCTTTATGCAAATGTTTGTTTATTACCATTTGAACAATGACAAATATTCTCCTGAATATTAAACACAACAACCTGGAACCTCTCTCATACAATACAAAGTGTGTGTGTGTGTGTGTGTGTGTGTGTGTGTGTGTGTGTGTGTGTGTGTGTGTGTGTGTGTGTGTGTGGAGAGACACTGTGATGGATCGTTGGAGCTATGTGCAACTCAAGGCATATGCTCGAACGGGAGCTGCCTGGACGCTGCAATCATGTTGCGCACTATCTGTGCTGAGTGTGCTGACTTCTCCTCCAATGTCCCGCTGTCTGCTTCCTGCATCAAGTCAAGTGCTCGGCGCAGTTGTCGGCGAAATGTCGCTCCTCTGTTTTAATTGAAACAGCTCCTTATATCTGTTAGCGCAGCTAGCTAGCACCAGATGCTAACAACAACAATGCACGTAAGGTCTCTCTCTCGCTCGCGCCACACACACACCCTCCCGGTCCTCCCAATAGCCAGTCGGCACTCTGAAGCTACGGGGCGGCCGCAGACACATGCGTTAATATATATATATACAGGGCCGGACTGGGACAATAAGTCAGGCCGGGAATTATACACCCAGCCAGGCCACTACCAGTTTTTTGTGTCATTTTGCTGGATTTATTTGTCAATATTTACAGCGTTGCTGTCCGTAGTGATCGCCCTCTAAATCTACTACCCAAAAATAAACATATGGACATGGGTTACTATTTAAAAAAAATTGCAAATCTATTTAGGAACCTATTCAGGTGAACATATTTTAAGTGGGGGCGGACCTCAAATCCTATCGAGGGGTCAGGGGGTATGCTCCCCCGGTAAGATTTTTTTTTAAATGTTGGATTTAAATGCATCGATCTGGTGCACTTTGAGGGGGAAATAAAGAGACTACACCCACATGAAACAGAACTGTAGCCTATCAGGGCTCAATATGTATACACAGTCTATGGTTGCCACTGATGGCAACCAAAGGCCAAGAAGCGGTTGACATTTTTTCTGAATGGTTGCCAATGGCAACCTGGCAACCGTTACTGTCGAGCCCTGCCTATACATTTAAATAATCATAAAATCATAAGAACATGGCCATAACCAATAACATACCATATCCAATATGAAAAACATTGAAACTTGTTTATTTATTTGTTTTTGGTTCATTTATAGTTGTGAGTGTGTCTGGGCTCCTGAACCAGCCTCACCCGTCTCCCCCTGCTCCTCTTTGAGGCAGCAGCAAAGACTAGTTTTAGCTCTCAACAAGTTTTAAAAAAAGTTGTTTTCACCTAGTTAACGTTTTTTTTATTATTATTCATGCGTATTTCACTAATCTCACTCCCCCCTCAAATGGAAAATGTGTTTACATAAAGAGTGACCAAACCGTTTGAGACCCACGGAGATAACTTAGACTAAGTTAACTATCTAAACACTCAGAGTCCTTCACCTCACCTGAGCTGAGGATATCAGTCTCTCAGTCGAACTGGAGAGGACTCTCCTCCACCTTGTTGTTGAAAAAGCTCCTTATATCCGTTAGCGCAGCTAGCTAGCACCAGATGCTAACAACAACAATACACGTAACCGGTGCGCGCTTTCTCGCTCGCTCGCGCCACACATACACGAACACACACCCTCCCGAGCTTGAGTGACACACAGAGACCAATTGAGGGCTTTAGTGTATGACCTGTATGAAAGTGGCCATGTCGGCAGGCCACATCGTGGAGACAGCCAGTCACCCTCTGTGAGGCAGAGTCAGACCCACATTTGCGCAGCGTTGCGTTCACAATACATACATACAAAAAAGAATCCCCAGGCCAGCAGGCCACTTAGCAAGCCAGGCCATCTGGAAACCTCCCGGTCCTCCCGATGGCCAGTCCGGGCCTGCATATATATATATATACACACAAACTAATTTTGCAGACCCTATCCCTTCGTAGTCTTTCAAGTAGGAGGAGAAATGCCCGCGTTCTCCTCCGGTTTACAGGCGCTGTGTAAATTATATATATAGAATAATGATGATGAATGCATTTTTTTACCACTAAAATACAGCAACACATCTTTGATTCATGTCGTTTATAACTGGAATATTACTATTATTATTATTAACTTTGTACAAAGTAGCCTGTCCAGGAAATATGCCCAAATCAACAAAAACTGCGAGCCAGCAGGCAAGACACTCCGCTTCTGAAACGCGCCCGGTAGGGTATGACGCCGGAGGAGGTCGGACCAAAACCGGCGGCACGAACCGGCGCAGACCACCCGGTGGAAACTAGGGGTTACACCTCTCTCTGAAACTCATCATCATCGCTGCCATTATAAATAACTGTAATAATCACTATGTGCATTTGTTCAATCCTCCTTTTAATGCATATTTATATTATTGTACATTTTCTAATATGTAACATCCCTCTGGAGTGTGAGTCTGTCCGTCATTACCTGTTATAACGCAGGGTTGCCAACTCTCACGCATCTGGCGTGTGACACCCGCTTTTACCCTCAATCTCACGCTCTCACTCTGCCCAAAGTATTCTCTCGCCAAAAACAAGAATACAGAAGACTAGAAACGGTTTTGAAAACTTTTGTCACGTAGTGATCGTCTTCTCAATAGAACATCTTTGATAATGTCTTCTGGCCAATCAGAGTCAAGATAACGGCGTGGTGTTGTTGCAGGAAGTCCCGACGGAGAATACTTTTGCTGTAGTACATCTCTATATACATCGATACAACATTACGTGTTGATAGAAATCAACACGTCATGAAATCAGACCCCGTGGTTTGATGATTGATGTGTGGGCTGTCTCTCATGTTGACACACAGAACAATGGGGGCTTTCCTCCCTGATCCACCATGTGAAGTAACTCACAGCCTCTTCCCTCTTCTCTCTGTGAGGAGCAGCAGGTTCAGCTTTCAGAACAAAGTAACAACAAACTGAAATGGCATTCATTTTTTTAAATATGTCGTGTAGTAATAGATGTATTTATGTTTCTTCTCAAGAGAGAACCAGAATGTGTATTTTATGTTAGTATTTCAAAAGATCTCGTGGGGCAGAATCCCCCCAGACCCCCTGCAGGGGTTGGGTTTTCAGCAGGTAACTCTTTCACCTGAGGGGAAGTTGCAGGATTGGCTCCAGGTCGCCCTTTTTTATTTACTACAAGACAAATGTGCCTTTTTATTTCATCCAGTTCAATTTGGATTGAGACGGGAAATAATCTAAACCTCACGCGTGGCGTTTCACTGTCGGGGGAGCGTGTATGTAATTACATCGCAAAAACTGATTTGAGCCCCCCCGCTGTATGGGTTAGCCCTACCAGAGATTACCCAACACAAATACTCTCTGGCAGCTGCCGACCCGTGTTGCGCATGCTCAGATCTAAGATCCAGTAGAAATGATAAAAAGTAAAAGTCTGCTGCTTATTGTTCTACTCGGCCAACATAGAGTGTGTTAATTAATATGTTTGGCAGTTTGGAGTAAGTCTGTACATTTGTTTGTGTGTGTCATGTATAGGCCTCTCACGATAATTAATTTTGTTGGATACATTTTCCCGGAAATTATTAAATGATAATATTGTCGGCACCGTTGTTTGATCATTTTAGACCCCTGACATAATGATAATATATAATAATAATTGAAGTACATCCTTTCGAACTGCTCGTCACATCCTCATGTAAATGGCAATTTATCGAGTTCATTTTTATTTATCGTACGATAAGTCAATTAATTGCTTATCGCGACAGGCACACAATAAAACAGTGGAAACAAACATGTGTTTGACTTTCATTAGTGAATGAAACGTTGTGCCCTTTATAGTCTGTGTCCAATATTGTGTATTTGTATATATCCTATATATATGCCAAAGTCCCGCTGCTGACACGATAGCAGTCATTTCGTGCGCATATGTGTAATTAAACCCATGATATCAAAATCTCACTCCAGCCAGGTACCCAAAGTTGGCAACCCTGTATAACGAGACATATCTAATAACACCTCAGTGTTCACAAATACAAGAATATATGTGTGTACATGTGTATACACACATAAACACGCCTCAGCCTCACACAGTACACGAGACAGCTCTGTGTCACCTGTCACTCATCGGTTTCCTCTCGGGCCGTGCAGCCTCTCAGCCAGCCATTAGCCTCTGGAGCTAACGTTAGCTAATGCTAACGTTAGCCTTAACAGCATTAACCTCCAGAGCTAACGTTAGCATTAGCTAACATTAGCCTTAACCCCCGGAGCTAACGTTAGCATTAACAGCATTAACCTCTGGAGCTAACGTTAGCATTAACAGCATTAACCTCTGGAGCTAACGTTAGCATTAGCTAACGTTAGCCTTAACCCCCGGAGCTAACGTTAGCATTAGCTAACGTTAGCCTTAACCCCCGGAGCTAACGTTAGCATTAACAGCATTAACCTCTGGAGCTAACGTTAGCATTAACAGCATTAACCTCTGGAGCTAACGTTAGCATTAACAGCATTAACCTCTGGAGCTAACGTTAGCATTAACAGCATTAACCTCTGGAGCTAACGTTAGCCTTAACCCCCGGAGCTAACGTTAGCATTAACAGCATTAACCTCTGGAGCTAACGTTAGCCTTAACCCCCGGAGCTAACGTTAGCATTAACAGCATTAACCTCCAGAGCTAACGTTAACGTTAGGTAACATTAGCATTATCCTCCGGAGCTAGCGTTAGCAGCACTGACCTGCTCTGCGCAGGCGCACTCTGGGCTCCCTCAGCACGGCCTCCAGCCTCTGGATGTCTCTCTCTCTGCGCTCCTCTCGCTCCTCGAACCCCTTCACGCTCTCCTCAAACTCCCCGAATATCTGCTGCTCTGCCGCCGCCAGCCGCTCGCTGAGCATCGCTCTCAGCTCCGGAGGATCCGTGTGTTCCTCCAGCAGCTGGAGGAGGTCCTCCAGGAGGACCAGAAGCTTCTGCTGGACCGAGAGCCGGAGCAGCTGCAGCATCATGAGAGAGAGAGAGAGAGAGGAGAGAGAAGAGAGAGAGAGAGAGAGAGAGAGAGAGAGAGAGAGAGAGAGAGAGAGAGAGAGAGAGAGCGAGAGAGAGAGAGGAGAGAGCGAGAGAGAGAGAGAGAGAGAGAGGTGTCACACATAATAACCTAATCAAAGTAAAAGTAACAGCTGCTACAGTGCACCAGGGAGACTGCATGTGTCTCTCAACATAAGATCTCTAGCCTCTAAAGCGATATTATAAATGATGTAACATCAGATGATAATATGATATCTGCTGACTCACTGGGACTCAGATGATAATATGATATCTGCTGACTCACTGGGACTCAGATGATAATATGATATCTGCTGACTCACTGGAACTCAGATGATAATATGATATCTGCTGACTCACTGAGACTCAGATGATAATATGATATCTGCTGACTCACTGGGACTCAGATGATAATATGATATCTGCTGACTCACTGAGACTCAGATGATAATATGATATCTGCTGACTCACTGGGACTCAGATGATAATATGATATCTGCTGACTCACTGGGACTCAGATGATAATATGATATCTGCTGACTCACTGAGACTCAGATGATAATATGATATCTGCTGACTCACTGGGACTCAGATGATAATATGATATCTGCTGACTCACTGGGACTCAGATGATAATATGATATCTGCTGACTCACTGAGACTCAGATGATAATATGATATCTGCTGACTCACTGGGACTCAGATGATAATATGATATCTGCTGACTCACTGGAACCTGCTGAGACGTGAAGACATGTCAGCGTACATGAGGCCGCTCCCCCAGCCAGTCAACACTCGCTGCTCGAGGCTCGGCGAGGAGCTGGAGCTGCCTCTCTGACTCGAGTCTACTGATCAACACTAACCCACGTTAAGTTACACCTCCTCTGAAAGCCTCGTCTCTAGTCTCACGACCTGGAACACTTTGCAGCAGTCTTCTCTGTCACAGTGCACCGTGCTCAGGTCCTTATTCAGAACTCTTAAAACAGACAAAGTAATTATCGTAGACTTTAATATTCACGTTGACGATGATACAAATAGCCTCACTGTTGCATTTAGCTCTATAATCAGATTCTGCTGGTTTCCGTCAGAGGGTGAATAAACCAACCCACTGCTATCATCACTCTCTCACCTGGTTCTGACTGACGGAGTGAAACTGAGCAGCTATTAGTGGAGCCGCATCACCCTGCTCTATCCCACCATCTCTCAGTAACTTCTGAAGTGCTGTCAGAGACTACAAAGCATCAGAGACTACAAAGCATCAGAGACTACAAAGCATCAGAGACTACAAAGCATCAGAGACTACAAAGCATCAGAGACTACAAAGCATCAGTCAGAGCTCTGCAGCAGAAACCTGTCTGTTAGTGCTGTAGCCACATCTAAGAGGTTCCTCCAGTACTCAGCTCGACAGCACGTCTGCATGCAGGGGAGGAAAACTCATACAGCATGTACACCACCCAGTGATCATGTGTTGATAGTGCCTCTTACCTGCTTCCCTCCCCCCCCCCCTATCCTGAGGGAGTGCTTGTACGTAGACACGTTAGTTTAGCTGCTATAGGCTGGGACTGTTGGGGGGGGGGGCACCTCACTCCGTCTCTCTGGCTGTCTGTCCCTCTGTACTCTCATGTTCCCAATAACCCAGCTTCCCCCAAATCTCTTTGTTGTGTCCATATCTACGCCGGGATCCTGAGTCGAGGCTGATCCTCTTGCTGTGGTCCTGAGTCCTGGATCCTCTATCCTGAGTCCTGGATCCTCTATCCTGTGTCCTGGATCCTCTATCCTGTGTCCTGGATCCTCTATCCTGAGTCCTGGATCCTCTATCCTGAGTCCTGGATCCTCTATCCTGTGTCCTGGATCCTCTATCCTGAGTCCTGGATCCTCTATCCTGAGTCCTGGATCCTCTATCCTGTGTCCTGGATCTGAGTCCTGGATCCTCTATCCTGAGTCCTGGATCCTCTATCCTGAGTCCTGGATCTGAGTCCTGGATCCTCTATCCTGAGTCCTGGATCTGAGTCCTGGATCCTCTATCCTGTGTCCTGGATCTGAGTCCTGGATCCTCTATCCTGAGTCCTGGATCCTCTATCCTGAGTCCTGGATCCTCTATCCTGAGTCCTGGATCTGAGTCCTGGATCCTCTATCCTGAGTCCTGGATCTGAGTCCTGGATCCTCTATCCTGAGTCCTGGATCCTCTATCCTGAGTCCTGGATCTGAGTCCTGGATCCTCTATCCTGTGTCCTGGATCCTCTATCCTGAGTCCTGGATCCTCTATCCTGAGTCCTGGACCCTCTATCCTGAGTCCTGGACCCTCTATCCTGAGTCCTGGATCCTCTATCCTGAGTGCTGGACCCTCTATCCTGAGTCCTGGACCCTCTATCCTGAGTCCTGGACCCTCTATCCTGAGTCCTGGACCCTCTATCCTGAGTCCTGGATCCTCTATCCTGAGTCCTGGACCCTCTATCCTGAGACCTGGACCCTCTATCCTGAGTCCTGGATCCTCTATCCTGAGTCCTGGACCCTCTATCCTGAGTCCTGGATCTGAGTCCTGGATCCTCTATCCTGTGTCCTGGATCCTCTATCCTGAGTCCTGGATCCTCTATCCTGAGTCCTGGACCCTCTATCCTGAGTCCTGGATCCTCTATCCTGAGTGCTGGACCCTCTATCCTGAGTCCTGGACCCTCTATCCTGAGACCTGGACCCTCTATCCTGAGTCCTGGATCCTCTATCCTGAGTCCTGGACCCTCTATCCTGAGTCCTGGATCCTCTATCCTGTGTCCTTGATCCTCTATCCTGTGTCCTGGACCCTCTATCCTGAGTCCTGGACCCTCTATCCTCAGTCCTGGAACCTCTATCCTGAGTCCTGGACTTCGAGTCGTGGCTGAACCTGTCTCTGCGGTCCTGCCTGACTCTCACCATACTACTTCCCTGAAGGCTTCCACAGGATTGCTGACATCCTCGTGGATTCATCTTCTTATTATACACACATGCATTTCCAAACATCTGGATTACCTATGTTGCAACCCTCTATCGTCTGAGGACAGAGGGTCTAAGGACAGAGGGTCTAAGGACAGAGGGTCTGAGGACAGAGGGTCTAAGGACAGAGGGTCTAAGGACAGAGGGTCTGAGGACAGAGGGTCTAAGGACAGAGGATCTGAGGACAGAGGGTCTGAGGACAGAGGGTCAGAGGACAGAGGCTCTAAGGACAGAGGGTCTAAGGACAGAGGGTCTAAGGACAGAGGGTCTGAGGACAGAGGGTCTAAGGACAGAGGGTCTGAGGACAGAGGGTCTAAGGACAGAGGGTCTAAGGACAGAGGGTCTGAGGACAGAGGGTCTAAGGACAGAGGCTCTAAGGACAGATGGTCTGAGGACAGAGGGTCTGAGGACAGAGGGTCTGAGGACAGAGGGTCTAAGGACAGAGGGTCTGAGGACAGAGGGTCTGAGGACAGAGGGTCTAAGGACAGAGGGTCTAAGGACAGAGGGTCTGAGGACAGAGGGTCTAAGGACAGAGGATCTGAGGACAGAGGGGTCTGAGACAGAGGGTCAGAGGACAGAGGCTCTAAGGACAGATGGTCTGAGGACAGAGGGTCTGAGGACAGAGGGTCTGAGGACAGAGGGTCAGAGGACAGAGGCTCTAAGGACAGATGGTCTGAGGACAGAGGGTCTGAGGACAGAGGGTCTGAGGACAGAGGGTCTAAGGACAGAGGGTCTGAGGACAGAGGGTCTAAGGACAGAGGGTCTAAGGACAGAGGGTCTGAGGACAGAGGGTCTAAGGACAGAGGGTCTGAGGACAGAGGGTCTGAGGACAGAGGGTCAGAGGACAGAGGCTCTAAGGACAGATGGTCTGAGGACAGAGGGTCTGAGGACAGAGGGTCTGAGGACAGAGGGTCTAAGGACAGAGGGTCTAAGGACAGAGGGTCTGAGGACAGAGGGTCTAAGGACAGAGGGTCTGAGGACAGAGGGTCAGAGGACAGAGGCTCTAAGGACAGATGGTCTGAGGACAGAGGGTCTGAGGACAGAGGGTCTGAGGACAGAGGGTCTAAGGACAGAGGGTCAGAGACAGAGGGTCTAAGGACAGAGGGTCTAAGGACAGAGGGTCTGAGGACAGAGGGTCTAAGGACAGAGGGTCTGAGGACAGAGGGTCTAAGGACAGAGGGTGTCGTATTGTCATACTGATATTCTGTACAAACTGTGAAGTCCACTGAGACAAGTGTAACATTTGTGATATTGAGCTATAAATAAACATTGATTGAAGTAAACATTGAGTGAAGTAAACATTGAGTGAAGTAAACATTGAGTGAAGTAAACATTGACTGAAGTAAACATTGAGTGAAGTAAAACATTGATTGAAGTAAACATTGATTGAAGTAAACATTGAGTGAAGTAACATTGAGTGAAGTAACATTGAGTGAAGTAAACATTGAGTGAAGTAAAATTGATTGAAGTAAACATTGATTGAAGTAACATGTAAGAACATTGATTGAAGTAAACATTGAGTGAAGTAAACATTGAGTGAAGTAAACATTGAGTGAAGTAAACATTGAGTGAAGTAAACATTGACTGAAGTAAACATTGAGTGAAGTAAACATTGATTGAAGTAAACATTGATTGAAGTAAACATTGAGTGAAGTAAACATTGAGTGAAGTAAACATTGAGTGAAGTAACATTGAGTGAAGTAAACATTGATTGAAGTAAACATTGAGTGAAGTAAACATTGACTGAAGTAAACATTGAGTGAAGTAAACATTGAGTGAAGTAAACATTGATTGAAGTAAACATTGAGTGAAGTAAACATTGAGTGAAGTAAACATTGATTGAAAGGGACGTCACTGACTCTGACAGGACCCTCCGGACAGGGTGTGTCGCGGCGCCTCCAGAAAGGCTTCACAGCTGTTACGGCTGCTCAGCGGCTGTCTGGGATTGGCCTGTCAGCCAATCCCAGACAGGCCGCTGGGATTGGCTGCAGCTGTGTGTGTGATAATGTAAATGAGCAGTGTGGTTGCCCAACATGATTGGCTGTCATCTCCTGGTCCACTTCCGAGGACACTGATTGGAGCACGCCGGCCCCGACGTTCTCCAATCGCAGCACACAGCCGGCGCACACCTGCTGGAGACGACTACAAAGCTGGGGACAATCATCACTCTGGAGGGGTCTGCTGAGTGAACAGACCCCTCTCGCGACTTGCTTTTCGTTCTGTGGTTAACTTATGTAGCTCAGCGTAAGTTCAACCAGGAAGACAATATCATCGGGTGTCACACGTTATCTCAATAAGCGATCAGGGGCGTCACGCCCCGGCTAGCCAATCATCACACCTGCTAACCCCTTAAATCTGCTCTCCCCTCCCTGTCAGTTTTCATTTCAGGCGTCAACGCACAACCCTCCTCCACCCCTTCGCCTCCTGTCTCCTAATACAGGGCCAAGCTGAAACCTTCTCCCTTCAGATCGGACGGACTACGATCACCACCACCAGTGTCTCGACCCCGGGGGTTCATCAGAGCGGTTCTTTCCCTCCTGAACGGTCATCCTGCAAACCCGGCGCCTAATCGCCAAAACATCATTACAGTTACTTGTTGTAATGCGTCCATCACTGTTCCCACATATCATGTGTCCCTGTAATAAACATGTATTTCATACATCACGTCTCTCCTGAAGTGTGGTCTGTGTCTGGTAGCGTGATATTGTGTGTTAGTAGTGCCGGGAGTAGCTTAGGTTTAGTGACTGTTGCCTTAAGTTCAGCTGTGTGTTTTGTATGTACTCTAGTGCTGGGGGGAAACGATTAATCGGGCGATTATTTGATCGATTAGTCGACTAATCTAACGATTATTTTTCTGTTGTTCAATTCATAAAAAACGTAATGTAAAAAAAAAACATTCACTATACTGTGTCTCAGGGGATCTTAATATTGAAGAACCTATGAATGTGTGATACCAGATTAACGGGAATAATCTCAGCTAACTGACGATACAAACCATGTTTACCAAAACAAAACACAAGTCTCATAAGAAGCATCTAAATGACCCATGAGTGAAAGATGCTAACGCACTTTGGCACAGAACTCAGATAAAAGTGCCTTATTACTCATCGTAGCTGCACAGACAAGATATCCGATTAAAGCTGAGACTCCACAGATTATGTAGGTATATAGTGTCATCACTGAGTGATCCGGACTCGGACAGGGGAAGCAAATACAGTCATCACAACACGTACCTTTACAGAGCTTCTAGGGAGATCGTCTCACCACCGTAGCTGTCAATCTGATCAAAAGACGTGTTCAATGGCATTAAAATGAGAAAAAACGCGGCTGAATCGGTTATTCCATAGGTTTTTAACGTCTATGTATAAAAAAATGATTGCATTTATAATCCATAATTCCATTTTTATGTAAAAATCGGAGAGCAAATGCTAGCTGCTAATGGTAGCCACCACAGCTAGCCGTTGTGCTTGTGTGATATGCCAACTCCATTTGGCAAAGACTGCAAATGACAATATCTTTGCGTTTTGGACTAACTTTAAAATATTCCCATGCTTTTGAAGACCTAGGGCGAGATGTTTTCGTTTGAGGGCTTCGTGCGCAATCCTGTGAGGAGGTGGTAGCCGTTTCAGTCTCCATTGTGTTTGAAGTGCGATTGCGAACTGCTTGTTGCTTTGGGTGACCCACTTGTGTGTAGCGACGCGTCGACGCGGAAATATGTCGTCGACGATATTTTGAAGTCGACGCGTCGCTACAGCACTAATGTACTCCCTGTGTTAGTCTGTACCACCTTCACAGTGAGGGTTTTAGTTTCTATTTAGTTCCGTTATTATCTTTTTTTTTGTATGTAAACAGGCTTCCTTTTTAGAGTCCTCCCTTTGTTTGGTTATTTGTCGACCTGTGCCCTTTTGGCCTTTTTTTGTTGTTGTTTGTTGTGAGGCTGCCATTTTGTTTACCGCTGCTATTTATAATATAAACCACTTGTAATTATTTACCAATCCCATTCTGGTTGTGTTGCTTCCGTTGGTTCCCGCGCCAGTAGGGAACGTAATAGTGGCCAAATGGCGCCACTGAACATCTCGGGGGGGCCCACCAAACCAAGAATGTAATGGCTGTAAAGTGCAGACTAGAGGAAAGAGAATCACCCTACTGATATTCTTTGGTTTCTCATTCACATTTTCCTGATCCTATTCATCTGAAGTGAATATAACACGGAGAGTTAACATTTTACTTCAAACAACATTCTTAAAGAACCTTGTGTGTGTTATGTATTCATGTGTTGGTGATTTATTGTGTTGTTCTTTATATATGCTAGTTGTTCTTTCCTTTTAAAAAGACAAATAACAGATTAATTTAAAATAAGTTCCTTATGTAAGGCGCACAATGTTCAGCATTCTCCACACATACAAAAACAAAGCAACACAACATGTTCAGCATTCTCCACACATACAACAACACAATGTTCAGCCATTCTCCACACATACAACACAACATGTTCAGCATTCTCCACACATACAACACAACACACATGTTCAGCATTCTCACACATACAAAACAAAGCAACACAACATGTTCAGCATTCTCCACACATACAACACAAGCAACACAACATGTTCAGCATTCTCACACATACAACACAAAGCAACACAACATGTTCAGCATTCTCCACACATACAACACAAGCAACACAACATGTTCAGCATTCTCCACACATACAACACAAAGCAACACAACATGTTCAGCATTCTCCACACATACAACACAAAGCAACACAACATGTTCAGCATTCTCCACACATACAACACAAGCAACACAACATGTTCAGCATTCTCCACACATACAACAAAGCAACACAACATGTTCAGCATTCTCACACATACAACACAAGCAACACAACATGTTCAGCATTCTCCACACATACAACACAAAGCAACACAACATGTTCAGCATTCTCCACACATACAACACAAAGCAACACAACATGTTCAGCATTCTCCACACATACAACACACAGCAACACAACATGTTCAGCATTCTCCACACTACAACACAAAGCAACACAACATGTTCAGCTTCTCCACACATACAACACAAAGCAACACAACATGTTCAGCATTCTCCACACATACAACACAAGCAACACAACATGTTCAGCATTCTCCACACATACAACACAAAGCAACACAACATGTTCATCATTCTCCACACATACAACACAAAGCAACACAACATGTTCAGCATTCTCCACATACACACAAAGCAACACAACATGTTTCAGCATTCTCAACACATACAACACAAGCAACACAACATGTTCAGCATTCTCCACACATACAACACAAAGCAACACAACATGTTCAGCATTCTCCAGCACATACAACACAAAGCAACACAACATGTTCAGCATTCTCCACACATACAACACAAAGCAACACAACATGTTCAGCATTCTCCACACATACAACACAAAGCAACACACATGTTCAGCATTCTCCACACATACACACAAGCAACACAACATGTTCAGCATTCTCCACACATACAACACAAAGCAACACAACATGTTCAGCATTCTCCACACATACAACACAAAGCAACACAACATGTTCAGCATCTCCACACATACAACACAAAGCAACACAACATGTTCAGCATTCTCCACACATACAACACAAAGCAACACAACATGTTCAGCATTCTCCACACATACAACACAAAGCAACACAACATGTTCAGCATTCTCCACACATACAACACAAAGCAACACAACATGTTCAGCATTCTCCACACATACAACACAAAGCAACACAACATGTTCAGCATTCTCACACATACAACACAAAGCAACACAACATGTTCAGCATTCTCACACATACAACACAAAGCAACACAACATGTTCAGCATTCTCACACATACAACACAAAGCAACACAACATGTTCAGCATTCTCAACACATACAACACAAGCAACACAACATGTTCAGCATTCTCACACATACAACACAAAGCAACACAACATGTTCAGCATTCTCAACACATACAACACAAAGCAACACAACATGTTCAGCATTCTCCACACATACAACACAAAGCAACACAACATGTTCAGCATTCTCCACACATACAACACAAAGCAACACAACATGTTCAGCATTCTCAACACATACAACACAAAGCAACACAACATGTTCAGCATTCTCACACATACAACACAAAGCAACACAACATGTTCAGCATTCTCAACACATACAACAAAGCAACACAACATGTTCAGCATTCTCAACACATACAACACAAAGCAACACAACATGTTCAGCATTCTCAACACATACAACACAAAGCAACACAACATGTTCAGCATTCCACACATTCAACACAAAGCAACACAACATGTTCAGCATTCTCCACACATACAACACAAAGCAACACAACATGTTCAGCATTCTCCACACATACAACACAAAGCAACACAACATGTTCAGCATTCTCAACACATACAACACAAAGCAACACAACATGTTCAGCATTCTCAACACATACAACACAAAGCACACAACATGTTCAGCATTCTCAACACATACAACACAAAGCAACACAACATGTCAGCATTCTCAACACATACAACACAAAGCAACACACATGTTCAGCATTCTCAACACATACAACACAAAAGCAACACAACATGTTACATCATTCTCACACACTACAACACAAAGCAACACACAAACATGTTCAGCATTCTCAACACATACAACACAAAGCAACACAACATGTTCAGCATTCTCCACACATTCAACACAAAGCAACACAACATGCTCAGCATTCTCCACACATTCAACACAAAGCAGCACAACATGTTCAGCATTCTCAACACATACAACACAAGCAACACAACATGTTTCAGCATTCTCAACATTCACAACACATTCCCTCCAACCAAAACAAGCAACACAACATTTTTCTTCAATTACGATCTGTCTCCAGGTTATACATAGTTTAGAACAAAGCGGTTTGTGTCCCACTGGGATCAAAGATGATTGACATGACTTTATAAAATCAAGTTTTAAAACATAACTATTTTATTTCAACAGGACCCAAAAACACAAAGGGGTATAAAATGGTAAATAAATACTGTGTATTGAACTCGAAAACACCATCTATTATTGACCTTTATAGCAAATTCAAAACATTGTAAATGATACAAAACACCACCTTTTAGTATCACATCACATGACATCACGTTTAGCTGAGGCTTTGATCCAGAGCGACTCACAGTGCGTTCCACCAGGAAGACACAACCTTGAAGAAAACAGAATCATAAAGTACATCAGGTTTCAAAGAGCCAAACATTTCAAGTGCTGCTCAGCTGGCTTTAGAGGAGCCAGTCCTTTGTTAGTATATAAGTGCTTTGTTAGCAGTTCTATCCTCGAGGTGGAGTTGAAGGAGATGAGCTTCAGTCTGGAAGGTGTGTGAGCTTTCTGCTGTCCTGATGTCAATGGGAGCTCGTTCCACCATCTTGGAGCCAGGACAGCAAACCCACGTGTTCCTGCTGATGGGAACTTGGGTCCCCCTCGCAGCGAGGGGTGCAGCGAGGGTGCAGCGAGGGTGCAGCGAGGGTGCAGCGAGGGTGCAGCGAGGGTGCAGCGAGGGTGCAGCGAGTCGTCTGGCTGACGCAGAGCGGAGTGCACGTGCTGGGGTGCACGGTTTAGCCATGTCCTGGATGTAGGAAGGGCCAGATCCATTCGCAGCATGGTACGCAAGCACCAGGGTCTGGAAGTGGATTCTAGCAGTTTACCGGAAGCCAGCGGAGGGAGCGGAGGAGCGGCGTGGTGTGGGAACATTCAGGAAGGTTGAAGACCAGACGAGCCGCTGCATTCTGGGTGAGAGAGGGTCGGATGGCACATGCAGGTAGACCAGCAGGAGGGAGCTGCAGTAGTCTAGTGAGGGTGACGAGAGCCTGGACCAGAACCTGCGTGGCTCTCTGGGTCAGCTGGGGACGCGTCCTCCTGATGCTGTAAGAGCGTGTATCTGCAGCAGCGATGTTTGCAGTGAAGGACAGGTTGTTATCTAGGGTCTCACCCAGAGTCCTTGCAGTCTGAGTCGGGGAAAACAGCAGAGGGGCCGATGTTGATCGTCAGGTCGAGAGTGGGACGATCTTTTCCCGGAAGGAAAAGCAGTTCAGTTTTGTCGAGGTTGAGCTTGAGGTGGTGAGCAGACATCCACTGAGAGATGTCAGCTGGACGAGCAGAGATGCGTGCGACGACCTGGGTCTCTGAGCGGGGAAAGGACAGGATCCATTGGGTGTCGTCAGCGTAGCAGTGGTATGAAAAACCATGCGGGCTAATGACTGATCCGAGCGAGTTTGTGTACAGGGAGAAGAGGAGGGGACCAAGAACAGAGCCCTGAGGGACCCCTGTAGTTAATTGGGTCGGACTCGGACCCTCTCCAAGTGACCCTGTAGGTGCGGTCTTTGAGGTATGAGGTGAGGAGGGAAAGTGCAGAGCCTGAAACTCCAAGTTCTTGGAGAGAGAAGGGAGAAGGAGGTGAGTGTGTGGGTGGAAGGAGGGTCTGGAGACCCGGCGGGGAGTCAGAAAAAGAAGAGCGAATATCATCAACCTTTTTTTCAAAGTGGTTTAACAAAGTCGCTTGACAGAAGGGAGGAGGGGGGAGGGGCTTTTGGGGGGTCGAGGAGGGGGAGGGGGCTTTGGGGGGGTCCAAGAGGGAGGAGGGAAAAGGGGCTCTGGGGGGGGGTCCAAGAGGGAGGAGGGGGGAGGGGCTTTGGGGGGGTCCAGGAGGGAGGAGGGGGAAGGGCTTTGGGGGGTCCAAGAGGGAGGAGGGAAAGGGGCTCTGGGGGTTCCAGGAGGGGGGAGGGGCTTTGGGGGGGTCCAAGAGGGAGGAGGGGGAAGGGACTTTAGGAGGGTCCAGGAGGGAGGAGGGAGAAGGGGCTCTGGGGGGGTCCAAGAGGGAGGAGGGGAAGGGGCTTTGGGGGGGTTCCAAGAGGGAGGAGGGGGAAGAGGCTTTGGGGGGTTCCAAGACGGAGGAGGGGGAAGGGGCTTTGGGGGGGTCAAGAGGGAGGAGGG